>JAYEVJ010000167.1:0-245151 GCA_036346265.1 Melocanna baccifera
TTGCTAATAAAATAAGCTATATTCTTATTTAGGATGCATATAATTCTTACTACCACTATGTAGGATGCATATAATTCTTATTTAGACTTTGAACAATTGCTGCACGTACACCTTAGCCGAAGAATTTGAACATTGTTGTCTTACTTTATTTTTTTAATACATATATGGTGACAAGAATGCTTTGTTGAGTGCACTTGTAAACTTTTTGTAGAGGTCGATAGCAAAACTCTGAAAACCGTCAAAAACAGAAGACCAAGCATGTAATGGGATCCAAACCGTTCTCCCAATGTAGCTACGAGCAGGTAATGAAAAATTAAACTTATCGATTCTTTTCTTAAATGATCAATTGTTCACAAGGCACAATGTTTGCCATCTTAGAGACCCAAATCTTTGGAGAAGAGCCAACTGATCGACTCTTTGGATGACTACCCACACGAAGAGCGGGAATGGTCAAATAACGCTTCTAGGGATGTCTATGTGAGTAGTAAATTTAATTTGTTCATGACTTAGTACATTTTCAGAATTTTGTGCATAAAACTTAACTAATTTAACTTCTTATTTTCTCTTATCACACTTAGGATGATGCAGCCTTCAAAATTCTGACCTATCAATGAGCGGATAGAGACTTCCTTACGGTTGAAGAGGAAAACATTGCTTTTAGTCAAGTTACAAGGAAAGCACTGGTACCAAATCATGCAAAGCTCATGGTCATGGATACATGGCGAAATATCCCACACGAAGCCAAGCTGTTGAAAGACAGACTTGATGAACAATCCGTGCTTGGTGCATTTCGTGAAAAAATAATGAGCTCGAAGATGAGGTGCAAATGTTAAAGGAACAAATTGCAAATGGAGTTCTTGAAAGGAAGAAACTAGGCGAGAGATGCAAGAAGAAGCGGAGAAGGAAAGGAACGCAAGAGAACAACTTAGGCAAGAGTTCCTTTCATTGCTAGCACATGAGAGAGAAGCAACATTCTGGGTAATACATTTGTACATACGCAGCGAGAAATTTCTTTTGTTGTTGATGGCTTGCAAGCAACCACCCGGCCCTATGAGGCCCTAATGTTTTTCCTCATGGTCCATATGCGAGCTAACCGAGTATATTGAACACAAGGGAAAGCGAGGCTAATCCAAGTGAGGAAAACGAAAACATGACAACATTGGACAAGACTAACCCAGATAGTACATTGAACACCACAGAAAAGACACCTGAACATGTAGAAGAAACATTACAACAGGTAACAAAATTTGCAAATAGTTTGCTACCATAAGGGATTTGGACTTTGTACATTCTATTGATGACCTCCTGATGTGTACCTTCCCTGAACTTCAATTGATGCATGCATGCTGAACATATTTTAATAGTAGTACACATCAGGATGCTAATATTTTTTATTCTAAATTTTACATTTGCAGAATGACCCAGCAAGCATCTTGACCACACAAAAAGATGCTAGGCCACCTATTCGCATCACTCGAGCTTCTAATCTTAACCGAAGCCTCTTCCAAAATGTCGCTGTTAATAATGGTTCATCAAACTTCATTCCTCCACAACAATTGAAGAATACTGCTACAACTCGTTCGAAGAAAAGGAGGGACAGCGGTATGAAATGAAAGTGTGATTAATCTTCATCTGTCATTGTTCTTATGTCAAATATAGCATCTTTGTTCTAAACTATTAGAAAATTATGCCAGGTGAAGTAGGGCTACTATATATCGGTAAATGAAATGAAATTAAATAATTCTGCTGGAATCACTTGCTAAATACTTTGCTACGCAACTAAACTAGAGAACTCATGATTGCTATTTTCAAGCTGTAACTCGTATCTCTAAACTTGCACTATGATATACTTAAGTATGTCTTCTGGACAATACTCACATTAAGGTGCCTCTTTATTGTTCATGTTCTATCGGGATGAAACAATTTGATCGAGCAAGCAGTCGTGGCGTCGTCAGTCGGAAATTCAACATGGCAAAGAAGCAAGGACAAATGGAATGGAAGTGATAGTACTTTTGTTATTAGTTACAAACTTTGTATTTTAAGTTTGGAGATTGATATGTAATTCCTGCATGAGTGGTGGCACTTTTAAATTATTATGTGTTGAATTAATATATGTGTTTTTGATCTAGCTGTGTTCCTAATTTGATTATTAATTTGCAACAAAAAATTATAATAAAATATCATATGCTCAATATGCTGCTGCAAATTTTACCGTTGCGATAAACCTGTATACAAAATTGGTATTTCGTTGTGATAGGCTGTTGCAACGCCGCTACTATGTTGCGATTCCACTATATGCCATGAACAATGTTCGTTGCTATATGATCTATTTGCCACAAAATATATTTCGTCGCAATAACTTTATGGCAATGAAACGCCTTCCGTGGCAATAAAACATAGTGCAACGAAACACCTTCCGTGGCAATATATCCTGTTGCAACGACATGTTCTCCGTGGCAATAGAGTCTATTGCCACGAACCATTGGCGTGGCAATAGAACCTATTACCACGTAATATTTTCGTGGCAAATGATACTATTGCCACGACCAAACTTCGTGGCAAAAGAGGCTATTGCCACGACCAAATTTCGTGGCAAAAGAAGCTATTGCCACAGAGTCAGCCGTGGCAATAGCCTATATCGCCACGACATCACTCGTTGCAGCAACAAACATTTACCACAACACATTGCATGGCAATAACCATAGGTATTGCAACGAAATCACAATCCGTTGCACAATCTTTTAAGCAAGCAAGTACTAGCCACACTTGCCAACGGAAGTGATGTGTTGCAATAGGTACATATTGCATCTATTTTGGCCCTATCGCAATGATTTCGCTCCGTTGTCCTAGACCTGAAAAGTAGTAGTGAGACCAGTCCTTAACTTGACTTAAGCTCAAACCACATACCCCTTGTGCCTGACAATCAACATTGTATCACCGAACAACAATATATGCCAGCACCCACCACCTAACCATTAGCCTAGGACAAAACCAAGTTTTATATTTTCCTTTGAAACATTCATATACCTTCTTGACTCACCGAAGTCAAGAATACATTTTAGAAAATCATCATTTCTTGTGAAACAAATATTTCCACTTAAATCATTCTAAGCATGGCTAAATAATTCTGTAAAATATTTAGTTAATACTATTGTACTAACTAGTTTTTCACCTAAGGTGACAAGGCATAGAGAAGTTCAATATCAAATTTGGCCATACACAAAGGATTTGGGTATAACTAGAATTTAAATCGAATTTAAACTAGATTTGAATAAAAGTACGTATGCATAATAATTTAAAAAGAATATAAATAATTTAAATTATTGGGAGCAACATGATCAAAGGTGTAACTTGCGTTGCTTTGAAGAACATAAATAATTTAAATTATTGTATTAAATTATTTGTTGTTGTTAATAGATTATCCAAAATGGCACATTTTATAGCCTGTCATAAAAAGCGATGATGCTTCCCATATAGCCTCTTTGTTTTTTAGGTTGTGAAATTACACGGGATGCCCAGGACAATTGTTTCAAACCGTGACACAAAGTTTTTGAGCTATTTTTGGAAGACGTTGTGAGAAAAACTTGGAACAAGGCTACTGTTTTCCACAACCTACCACCCACAAACGGATGGACAAACGGAGGTGGTAAATAGAACACTTTCTACGCTACTGCAAACCTTGATAAAGAAGAACTCAAAGGAGTGGGAAGAGTGCTTGTCACATGTGGAATTCGCATACAACAGGGCAGTACACTCTACAACTAATATGTGTTCATTTGAAGTTGTGTATGATTTCAAACCAGTTGCTCCGATAGATTTGTTGCCATAACCATTGCAGAAAAGGATAAACATGGAAGCATCCAAGCGTGCTGCATACGTGAAAAAAGTACATGAGAAGATGAAGGAAGCAATTAAAAAGAAGGCCAAGTACTATGCTAAATGGGCAAACAAATGTCGGAAGAAGGTGTTATTCGAGCCTGGAGATTTGGTTTGGCTCCATCTTCGCAAAGAGCATTTTTGTAACAGTCCAGCTGTTTATTTCAAAATATTTGATTTAATTTAAAATAAAATATTTAATTTTGATTTCTTAAGTTTTTAAAAATTTAATTACCTGATTTTCTGCTTCAAAAAAGGTTATTTTTATGAAAAGTAATTTAAGTAAAAAAATAAAAGTAAAAATAAAATAAATAATAAATAAGTTAGTTTAAAGTAAAAAATCAAAGTTATTGGTTTCTTAAAATTTTAAAATTTTCGCCAACCTAATCTTCTGCTTAAAGAAAAGAACCTTTCTATTAAACAAAAAAAATTTATAAACAAAAATATCTAAATTTCCATTAAAATTATTTTTATAAGTTCCAAATATCTTTAGAAAGCTCTATGAATTTTTCTAAGATTTTTAAGCTTTGTTTGTAATTTATTGTATTATTTTAAAGCTAGAAAAGAAAATATCTTTACTATTATAAAAGAAGGAGTTGGTGGTTGACCCGTCGTCACTCCTCTCTTCTCAACCATTCGATCTGATTACGAAATTAAATCCGAACCGTCCATCCCACCTCACGCGCCGCTCCTCCCCTCTCCCTACCCCGCGCGTCGCCTCCTCCCCACCCCGCACGCCGCACCTCCTACCCTATGCGCCGCCTCCTCCCCTCTCCCTTCCCCGCGCGTCGCCTCCTCCCCAACACGCGCGCCACACCTCCCCTCTCACCACCCCGCGTGCCTCCTAAGTCCTACCCCACGCACGCCTCCTCCCCTCTCCCCACCCCGCGCGTCGCCTCCTCCCCACCTGCGCTGCCTCACCCCTCTCCACACCCCGCTCGCCTCCCCACCCGCGCCGCCGCCGCCTCCTCCCACCCCCGCGCCACCTCCTCCTCCCCTCTCTCGACCCCATCTCCGCCTCCCAAAACCCTAGCCCCTTGCCCCACCCCCGATGCCACCTCCGCCGCCGCCTCGCGGCGGCGATCCATGAGACCCCGTCCCGGCGTTGCCGATCCATCGCCTTCCTCCCGAGTGGAGCGGAGGCCGCGCCACGGCATCTGCAGGTCATCCGCCCTACCATGCGGGAGGTGGAGTCTCGCGTCCTCCCCAACCCCCGCGCGCCGCTTCCCCTCTCCGTCCGCCTCCTCCTCTCCGCTCCACCGCCGCCTCCTCCCCCCACCCCATCCCGCGCCGCCGCCTCCTCCCCTCCTCCCCACCCCGCGCCGCTGCTGCCTCCTCCTCCGCTCCGCCGCGCGCCTCCCCTCTCCGTCCCCGCACCGCCGCCTCCTACTCCCCCCACCCCTCGCCGCCGCATCCTCCGGCGCAGCCGCACGGGCGGTCCAGCAGCAAGCGGAGCCGCGCCGCCGAGGAGCACAACTTCTCCGAGAAGGTGGTGGCTGGCCTTGCCGTTGTGAATTGTTCTTCGCTTCGCTTTGATCACCCAGTGCAGGTGCTAATTGTTTCTTGCTTTTTGGTTGGCTGGTTTTGGGTGCAGAGGAGGAGCAGGATCAATAAGAAAGATGAAGGCGTTGCAGAGCCTGATACCGAATTACAACAAGGTCAGGCAGAAAAACTAAGAAGCCCTTTACTTTCGTGTTGAATTGGAGGCTGTTGAGTTGTTCCTGTGCTGGATATTTACGGGTTCGTGTTAGCGATGGTTTATGGGGTGTGGACTGACAAGGCGTCCATGCTTGATGAGGCCATTGAGTATCTGAAGCAACTGCAGTTCCAAGTGTAGGTGAGCAGATACATGCCTAGATGATGCTAAATTGCTAATGCATTTGTTTTGATTGATCCAAACTGCAAATATTAACATAGAGTTGTAATGAGAGTATCTACCCTTATTATTTTTCATCCAAGCTGTGCTAATTAGGACACATAATCTCATTAATTTGCGTGACCTCGAGACAAACGATAAAACTGGTGGACTGCCATGATATGGACAAGTCTGTATGATGCTGCAAAACATGAAAGGTGAAATATGTCCCATCCAATGTGTACTATTGAACATTTCAGAGCTACCTCTTGTCTAAGGTGCTAAATAATCCATATGCTAAAGAAGTGCTTGGTCAGGAATAGTATGCCAGTGACAATGTGCAGCAATATGGTGTCTGGTTTTAAACCAAGAATGATATCTATTTTCTATACTCCACAGAAACATCAAACTCATTGAGATCGTAAGCAGTAATGTACTAACGTGAGCAGTAATGAACTCGTAGTAGTAGCTTTATCTTTTTTTTTCTTTGGTTTATTGATTGTATTTTCAGTGTGTTTGCTGACACCTATCTCATGTGGATCAAATACCACCATGTCCTACTTGTGTCGCAGTCAGGACTATTGAGTCTCAACTGGGTTCTTGAATTTCTGATTTGTTTGCTGATATCAGTCCAGAGCCAATTGCAGTAGCATCACTAGGGCAAGTATACAAAGGTTAGTCATGTCTAATAAGGCTTTTGCTATTATATTGTGATCATCCTTGTTCCTTATTGATTTTATTTTGCTTCCTTTGTTTCTTCTAATATGTCATGAATTCATTACAGAAAATCAAATCCCTACGTGTTGAGGGTATGGATGTAGTTGTTGAACCAGGAGTTGGATGGATTGAGCTGAACGAATACCTTATGGCCTTTTTTCCCTCTTTGACCCAGGAAAGTCCTTTGTTTCTTGTTTGCTTATAATTTATTTTGTTGATAAGACTTTTTCAAGAGACCCATATTGACATAACTCGGTATGGAATTATATTGAATTTAACTTTATTGCAGTTGATCAGCTTTAGTTTTCGATTGATTTGTATAACTTTGTTGCATCCTCTGGACATTTATGTGATATTAACATATTTTGTCCCAGGGAGATGAGTTCTGCATGCTTGTAAAACTGAGATGAATTCTGCATGCTTTTAAAACTCAATACTTGCTTCCAACTTCACCCATACCTGTGGGCATAAAATAGCATGACAGTTAGCATGATTTTGCACTAGCTCGGTGCTTTACGTCAAATGCTTTAGTCTGATTTGCAGGGCCTGGTACCACTATTGGAGGAATGTGTGCAACTTGCTGTTCTGGTTCATTAGCTGTGAGGTAATTCTCATATTCTCAGGCTACTTTCAATGTTCTACACTACCTCTTGTCTAAGGTGCTAAATAATCCATATGCTAAAGAAGTGCTGGGTCAGGAATAGTATGCCAGTGACAATGTGCAGCAATATGGTGTCTGGTTTTAAACCAAGAATGATGTCTATTTTCTATACTCCACAGAAACATCAAACTCATTGAGATCGTAAGCAGTAATGTACTAACGTGAGCAGTAATGAACTCTTAGTAGTAGCTTTATCTTTTTTTTCTTTGGTTTATTGATTGTATTTTCAGTGTATTTGCTGACACCTATCTCATGTGGATCAAATACCACCATGCCCTACTTGTGTCGCAGTCAGGACTATTGAGTCTCAACTGGGTTCTCGAATTTCTGATCTATTTGCTGATATCAGTCCAGAGCCAATTGCAGTAGCATCACTAGGGCAAGTATACAGAGGTTAGTCATGTCTAATAAGGCTTTTGCTATTATATAGTGATCATCCTTGTTCCTTACTGATTTTATTTTGCTTCCTTTGTTTCTTCTAATATGACATCAGCGTTTCTCGGGTTTCTACCTTGATCCAACAAAGAAATGCCATTGGAGTATCAGTTAACTTTATCATATCATTGGCAGTGAAGGAACTTTGGGGGTAATTACAGAAGTTACTTTGCGACTTCAAAAGCTTCCTTCTCATTCTGTTGTAGGTATTTTGTTTCAATTTAGTCATATCACAGTTACGAGGTGGTGATCAAGGACCTGGACACAGTGGATTACTTCATCATATATTTCATCTGTTGCTGCCATTATCTTCTGACAAATCTGCTGATGTCTCAGGCGATTGGATGGGAAAGTTGTCTGAAAGAACCTCTTGGCTCTTGGTAGCTTTATGTTGCAGATTCGCTGAAGGCCGTAGAAGGGTAATTTCTGAAATTGTGAAGGCATTTTGTTATTTCATAGATTCAGCAAGTTTGATTGTCATCACAAATGAACCATTCACAAGGGCAGGATCTTGAAGAGTTCAGGTCATCTGCAACAGCTTGCTTTGTCTCCTTTGCAGCAACCATTGAGGTCACTGAGTTTGTTGTGGCCACGAATGAAGCCTCGTCAATAGTAAGACATTCAGCATGCTCACCATTCACTATGGCCTTGATAGTTGGATCGCTCTTACATTCATTCGCAGAATGGAAGGAAGGACTCCATGGCTCGAGATTGTAGATAGGAGGCAGCGGATGCAGCAACATGATAAGCGGCAAATGGATTTATTCCACGGCCACTTTCTTTCTCCTTCTTGCACTCTGGTTGAGATTAGCTACACACATTGATTCTTGATCATTACAAGGTCGGCGGCCGTGCTCGTAGTCATATTCTCCTCATCATGGGGCTTTCGCTTGTGCTTCGATCGTGGTTTGGATCTTTCGCCTTCTCTTGAGCGGATGACGTCACAAACTGCAAATTGTACTTTTGGAGATACTTTGGTGACAAGGAAAAGATAAACATGAGATTACGAGAATCAGGTAGGGGATGCTAGCTACATGAATGTGAAAGACAGGTGTGCAATTTGGAATGTCATGACCATACCCGAATTTCATCTCTTTTTTAACAAGACCATATCCAAATTTCCAATCACGGATTAATGAATCACCAGATAAAATAAAACATAAATAAGAAATACACCTAATAATTGAATGTCAGCACCACAAAGTAGAGACAGAAATTACGCGAATCAAAGGGGTTTCGTCTAACACTGAAACGGCAATTCGGCCGAAATTAAACTGCAAAATAATGGATTCATCAACAAAAAATATCAAATTACTAACAAAATTAAACCAAATCAAACGCAAATATTCGAAACAAGGTAAAAAAGAAAGGTGATTCTCGAAATCAAAAGCAAAACTTTTTCACACAATGAAACCGTGATAAGCGAAATTTACCAAGAAATGAACCCAAACAGATCATAAAACCGACAAAGACTAAATATTAAAATGCGATCCAACAAAGAAATTCGCGTTTCTCGGGTTTCTACCTTGATCCAGGACGCCATGTAGGCAAAGTTGCAGAGTTAGGACATCTTGGAGTACACCTTCGCCTCCGCGCAAGACACCTTCCGCAGTAGCCTCGAGAACGCTGCCCAATCGATCTCTTCCTCCCCCACAGCATAGCCTTCCTCATCCCCACCTGCGCTGACGCACCCCACGCACCGCTCGCGGCCTTCATCCTCCACGCCCGCGTTCCTCCGCCACCTTCGTGCCGACGCATCCTCCCTAGCCTGTGCCGCCGCCGCCCCCTCCCCCCCGGGCGCCTCCTCCCCTACTCCCCAACCCCCTGCGCCGTCGTCTCCCCCTCTCAGTCCCCCGCACCGCCGCCTCCTACCCCCCTCTCCGCCCCTCCCCTCCTCCCTACTTCATTAATATCATCCTCTTGGTTTGTTATTCTCTAAGACAGTCTGACAGTTATTTATATATTAAGAATATTATAGAAAAATATTGTTTACTATCATTTCTGTATATATTGTTGTATGTTGTGTTTGTTCTATCATGCTTCATTAGTATGATGCTTGATTTATTTACGAGTATGAACATGTATGTTTTGTTTGATACATGATGATGTAAGAAAAAATTGATATTTATTATTCAGTTTGAGATTATATTTGATAGTATGTACACGGTTGATGAAATTGAAGACACCCACGACCGTAGTAGCCTGGAGATCCGCCGCTGGTCCCCCGCTGCTTCCGCCGCTCCCGTCATTGCTCCCCCACCGCTCCCGCCTCCCCGCCACATTAAGGTGTGCTTCACAAATAGCTATTGCTTTTGCTTGTGTATAATGTTGATTGTTGAAGATTACAGACATTAATGTTGATTGTTGCTTGTGTATAATATTGCTACATGAGAATGCAAGATTTTCTCCATGCTTCTAATGAACATATCTTTGGAAAGTGGAAATGATGAAATGATGATTGATGACTATGTACATGAAGGATTAGCCTTTGAAATTGAGAAGTTTAAGTATTGTAAGATGTTTACTCCAAATCAATCTTTTCAATTTATAATTTATATCTGCACATCCAAATGCTCATTATATTTTTCAGTTTTAGTTTTCAGCAAATAAGAAAATCTAATGCATGCTGCCGAAAGTACCAACTAGAAATTGCTATCTTCCTAATCAGAAAGGAGCGGAGTGGGAGGGAGGGGAAGAGGTGGCGCGCGGGGTGGGGAGAGGGGAGCGGGGAGGTTGTGAGGTCATGGTTCGAGAGTCAAGTAGCCTCTTTTCCTCTGGTTGTATTTTTGTGTTAACTTTTTTGTGATGGTCTGATTCGATTATTGCAATATCATTGTGATCTTCACATTTTTTGGCTTCACAATTTTTCCTTAAAAATGATCAGATGTACAAATCAAGCTCTAGCAACAACAGTAACCATCTGGCCAGCCTTCAGAAATTGATGGCAACCACTGGCAGCAACATTAACAAACGTGTGTTTATGAATCGTGAAGATCACTGCGATTACGCGTCATAGGATGGAAAAAGGTAGCTTCAGACAAGAAAGCTTACACCATGCTCTGCTGCAGCCACTCAATACCATACCAAATGTGTGTGTTAAGCACTAATTAATCTGGTCTCAATGATCTTTATACAGCTATATGTAGCTATAATTCATTTGTTACATATTGATTCACATGTACTTGCAGACCATCAATTGAAGTTTTCAGAAGCTGGGAACAAATTAGAGGGTGTCTTCCATGGAACTCCAATTTGCTTACAAAAGGTATTTTCCCCCTCTAGGAACAAGCCTTAGGCACATCAGCCTCAACTGTGATCATCTATGCATTATAATTGTTCCACATTTATTGATTCCTTAGTCAGTATATAGTAGTCTACATATTCACATATACATAAATATCCAGTTCATGTATATCAGTATGGAGATGTAAAAAGCTACAAGCAAATTCAGACAAAGTTAATTTAAATAACCTAACTTACCATCTTACATGTGCTATTCTCTAAAAGCTTCATTTTGGTTATATGCATTAGGTGGCGTGCAAAGCGTGATTGCCAAACTACCATATCTTAGTGTATTGACTGTTCATACCAACAGCTTGCTTATTAAACTGTCCTTGCAATGAATATATTTTTCTAGAGGAATGCAAAGTTGCAATGTTATCAGCACTGAAACATATATTGATGCCGTTGATCATATTTAATAATAATTGGTACACTTCATGACCTGACTATGTAATGTTGCTAAAGGCAATTTGGCCATGCCACACTACGAGAGGAAGCGGCGGCGACACCGATAGCTCGAGCATGATCGGCGAGGAGGTCGCGCACCATTGAGTTCTGAAGGGTTCGGCTCTCCGGCAGCAGTGGTCACTTATTTGCTATTGTGAAGAATAAGAGTAATCTATGGCTCTATACCAAGAAAGCAAATTTGTTGAAAAGATGCTTCATAGTATGCATCAATTTTATTTAGTTTTTCGTTGCAACGCACGGGCACCTTACTAGTTTTTTAAAAAATTAAAATATTCATCAAATAATTCTAAAATTATTTTTTTAATCTTTTCAGGTTCCAAGAATCTTTAGAAAATTTTCTTAAAATTTTTTTGAATTTTCTTTTTCTTTTCTTTCTTTTCTCTCTCCTTTCTTTCTTCTCCTACCTCCAGCACATTACGCGCACAGCACAGAGGCAGCCTCCATGAAACACGTTTCATCTGAGCTCCATTCAAACCTCCATAACTTTTGATTTTCTCAACGGATTTGCGCAAAATTAATTGCATTCACTTCCTCTCATCATGCTCCTTCATTTCCCACCGTTTTCCCTCTCATTCATGAGCTGTTTCGCGAGAATTTAACCCATACCATTCAAAGATATGGTCCTTTAATCTCCCTCCTCAGACCTCCTCAACACCTATAAAAGGGAGCACCGTGAGCCCCTACTCATCCTCACTCAACCCCAAAAATCTCAAGTCCACACTCCCTCTCTATTGGCCGCAATCGAAGATTTTGTTTCGTCGTTCAAGCGCCGTTCTTCGGCCTATTGCGCCTCGTTTAGTGGAGCCCCGCCACTTTTGACCACACCATTGGCTTCGCCTCGCCGCGTTCTACGCGGTGCTCACCTCGCCTTCGCCAGAACTTCGCCGGAGCATCGTCGCCACCGTGGGCCAAATCGAGTCCCCGTTTTTCGCGTCACCACGGGCCGACCGTGCATGCCTGACCAAAACCAAGGTGAGCACCATGTTTCCCACGCTCTACTCTTTGTTTCGCCGCAAGTCTCGCATGTTAACTCCACTCTGTTTGTCTAGAATGCCGATGTCAGTCCGTCGGCTGCTTAACGTCTTGTCCGCTGTGTTTCGCTAGTCCGTTGGCCGAGCTGTCTGTGCCGTTGAGTTCGTCTCGACACGTTCTATGTCGTGCTCTCCTCCATTTGTTCAAAAGCCTTTCCTAAATTTTCGCGCCCGACACCTAGCTATGGCCGCAAATGACACTTCGCGTCCTCGCCTATCCGGGAATGCTTTCAACAATCCGCTCAGGTCAAAACGTGCCAAACCATCCCAGCTAGTTACCCTCTGGACGGTTTTGGATTCGCATCACCGAGCACAAAGATATTTAGTTTTTCGTGTTTCGGTACCGACGTCATTCAAACGACGATTGTGTCGCCTCCAGTGAGTTTTCGGTTTAGCCGATATTTTTCCTAGCCTTGCCTCGCCGCGTTCTAGGCCATGCTCACCTTACTTCTCCAAGCTCTATTCCTGAAAATTATTCATCTCTCCCACCCTACACCGTTGTCGCTGTATACATCGTCAGCGTGCTCCGTTTGACGTGCCGTCACGTCCTACATGTGCCTCCGGTCCTTAGCAAACCATTTTGCTAGTTGGCTTCACCTCCCGTGCCTTTTCTCACCGGCGACACAACCAAAAACTGCGAAAGGAGCTGCTGTCCGTTACTATTCACACAGGAATATTCCTGATTTTTCTTTTTCCAAAATTTTCTCATCCGGCGATCTTCCAATCGCTCGTTCTCCTTCTTCTGAACTCCGAATCCAGTGATTCAAGTTTCTAAATTTATCTAAATTCATAATCTACCTTTTAGTATATATTTCATAATTTTTGGATTTTCTCGACTGCCCCTTGGCTGAGTCTCCTCACCGCCGCCATCGCCGCCTTAGTTGCGCCACCACTTCACCTAGCCACCGGCCACCTTCTAGCCACTTCCAGTAATATGCATGAGCCCATAAAAATCCCCTCGCTCTTCTCTCCATATTCCGTACCCCGTCGATCGCCGCCGTGCCCTGCACTGCTGGCATGCCCACGGGCTTCGTGCGCCGCGCCGCCGTCCCCGCCCGTCATCGTTTGGATGGTCCGAATGTCCCCCAAGACTGATCGGATGGTTTGAACTCCTTTAACTTTCAGATGGTCCAAACTTCTCCGTGTATCATCACCATCCGATTCCATTCTAACGACCTCTACTAAGCCATTATCTTCTCTTACCCACTTGGCAAGCTATGTACGCATTCAACCCATGTGGCAACCATGATAGTGCCACGTGGCATGTCATGTCAGCCTCTGACCGCAGTTGCTTCCGACCACTGTCACTCTTCGCTCTTAGCCTCCGAGTACCTTCGCTTTAGTGAGGAATAGTTGTAAGAATACTCGGTAGTCGAAGTCGTAGCCAACTCTGAGTACTTTCGCTTTCCACCATAGTTGCTTTCGACCACCATCGTTCATTGTTGTCTCAGCCACTCGACTCTGACTACCCTTTGTTCTCGACTACTATAATGTTCTTCGACCACTGTAAAGTTCTAACCAGGTCTTCGACCGAATCTTCGACTTCGACTGCACCCGTACTTGGAGTCTTTGTCTTCGACTTCGATCTCCGTAACTTCGACTGTTGATTCGATCATGGTCTTGACCATGTCTTCAACTACACCTTCGATCATGGTTTCAACCATACACAAATATTGTAGCTTCTGACCACTTTTCCTTTAAAAAGAAAAGAATTCCAATAATTTCTTTTGTTCATTTATTTGGAATTCAAAAGTCGTTCTCCTTTATCCTAGCTCCTTTTGGACCCATTCAAATTCCTAAAGTCATATTCTATCTCCCAGCATATATTTTATATTTTTTTTGTTTCTATTTGAATTTTATTTGAGTTTAGTTTGTTTTGACCTTTCGTGTGTAGACTACGACTAATCCGGAGAGTATAAATTCAGTGAACCTCAACAAACTTCGAAGCAAGGCAACTTACACCTTTGATCATATTGCTCCTAGTAATTTAAATTATTTATGTTGCTTTAAAATTATTATGCATACGTACTTTTGTTCAAATCTAGTTTAAATTCGATTTAAATTCTAGTTATACCTAAATCCTTTGTGTATGGCCAGATTTGATATTGAACTTCCTTATGCTTTGTCACCTTAGATGAAAACCTAATTAGTACAATAGTATTGACTAGAAATTTTATAGAATTGCTTAGCCATGCTTAAAATGATTTAAGTGAAAATATTTGTTTCACTTCAGAACAATGATTTCTAAACTCTATTCTTGACTTTGGTGAGTCAAGAAGGTATATGAATGTTTTAAAGGAAAATATAAAACTTGTTTTTGACCTAGGCTAATGGTTAGGTGGTGGGTACTGGCATGCATTGTTGTTCGGTGACACAATGTTGATTGTCAGGCACAAGGGGTATGTGGTTTGAGCTTAAATCAAATTAAGGACCGATCTGTGAACTACTATTGCAAAGTCACATCGTACTACCACAAGTCTGGTATGGGACAGACCTGGTTAAGTAATTTATGAAGTTTCAAACATAGTTTTCGCTATAGGCTGAATGTGAGCCTGGTGTAGGCCGCGAGAAGTCTCACATGGCACAAGAGGGGCTCCAACTTATGGATTCAAGTTGTGGTGAAACCTCAGTGGCGGCGTAACTATTTTGGCTATGAAGCATTGTAACAGCCTTGTCATGATATCATCGTCGCACACCAAAAGAAGTGTGTTTATCCGGTGGCAATATGGAATGATCATGTCTTGTGGGTAAAGCTGTACAACCTCTGCAGAGTGTATAATCTATCTTGGATAGCCGTGTCTATGGTTATGGGCAAGCTAAGTAAAGTTTATCATGGATTAGACTTTGGTTTTTAAAATGATTTCTGAAAAGGCCTATGGATGGATGAAATCCATGGGAGATGAAAAACATATGGATGGATGGAATCCGTATGAGATCTTTTGAAAAAGATGGACCAGGTGGGATACCTGTGAATATATTAGTGTTTGGTCGGAGAATGCACTAACGATATTATATTGTTAAATTACTCTTTCTATCTTTTGTATCAAATTCAGCTTTTGAATCTATTTACTATATTTACTTTAATTCTGCTTTTATGCACAAATAACCTATTATGCCTTCCATTGTCAATCCTTATGCATGCATGAACTCTGTTAAACCTCCTGGTGTAACTTGTGGAGTACTTTATGTACTCATGTTGCTTCATTCACTATTTTCAGAGAAGGACTTCACCAACTTCAGTGAGAATAACGACAAGTAGGCCACGTCTTACAGTCATTCGCCTATGGGCAGGCAGGATGGGCTGCTGCTTTATGGTTCTTTTTTCGCTGCTTATATTTATTTTTGGTTTATGAATTGTTGATGTAAACTTTGGCCATTAGGCCCCATATTTAGTTAATGAATAAATGTCATTGTGCATGATATGAATCTTTGTTATCCATTGTGTGCACTAGCTTGATCCTGGACTAATGCGATTTACATAGAGGATCCAAGAGTCATTGCTCTAGGGTCCGACAGTTTTTCGAAAAGCACAAATCCAAGTTGATACCACGAGGAGATGGTCCCTTCAGATCAACATTCAATGTTGTTAGCACAACATTCAATGTTGCTGATTTGACACCATTCTTTGGCTTAGAAGGATCAGAGTCAAGGACGATAACTTTTCAAGAGGGGGAGGATGATGAGGACATCCCAGTCGATTAGCTGCCATCGCAAGTAAACCAAGAAGCCACCCGTGTAAACCATGAGGTAACCCATAAACCGGATACACAAGAATATGGCAAAGCTATACCAAACAATGTAAGCCATGTAATGGAACAAGGACCGCTTAAGCGAAGCCATGGCAAGAGGCTACAATAACAGATGACTTCACTCCTTGCTGAAATTCACTTCAATGTAACCGAGAACTTTATACTACATAAATCATATATACTATTGTTGCTTAGGTTCACATTTGAGGAAATGAAGGATATTGAATTGGAGAACGGTTACACTGAAGATAAGGAAGATTACACGAAGGATAACAAGGATCTTTGCACATGTTGAAGAAGGTTACGCGAACAAGACTACGACTTACACAGTAAGAGTTGCAACTTCATGTGGATGGATGTACCAACCTGTGAAGTTTTGGACGGCATAATACATATGGTTGGAAAGCTTATCAAGTATATTTTCCAACGCAACAAATAGTGTATTATTTGGACTTCCTAATAAGGAGTTATGACTATTTTAGGGGAGATTGCACAAAAGCCTAACAGCCATGCGAAGCTCCTTGGGAATTCATTTTGTGGAGACCTTTCAGGTAGCCTATCTTCAGAAACTCAAGAGCCATTTCACACTCAACTAGGAGGGTTGTTCCTAGTATAAATTCACCTTGTATCTAAGCTATTTACAGACTATTGATAATTGAATACAAACCCTCTTTTGTTCAGCTTTGTGCTAACAAATTCAGAGAGTGATCTCTACCCCTTTGCTCTTGTGATTTCCTTCGCGGGATTTATAGAAGCGGCCGCGTCATCGGCACTTAATCTGTGCTCCTAGTCCATTGATTCCAGGTTGCGTAGGTTGGTTCCTTGAGAGTGTAGTTAGGCGAATCCTTGGTTCAGGCTGCCGTATAGAGACGGTGGTTGGTTCCTTGTGCGTGTCGTCAAGTTGCACTAGTTATCCGTTGCTTGCACCAAGTTATCCCGGCTGTTCTTCAGCTAGTTATCTTATTCATGATCCTACGCCGTGAAGATCGGGACTGAGCCTCATCAGGCTCTGAAGACGGGAGTAGGTGGGTGGTCTTGTCCTCATAAACTATGCATACTTGGACTGCTGATGAGCGGCCCATGGTGCAACTACCTCTTGATTCTGCCGATGCATCATGGCATTCATGCTCTGTATCATGGTGTGCATCATCTGCATCTGGGCTGCCAAGAACTAACTGAGGGCTAGATCCAAACCCATTGGGGCTGCCTAAACTGACTGGTTAGTGGTGCTCTTCCCTGGATCCTAATTTGCCTATCTACGGCCTGCTGAGTTCCAGGTGTCAACCATCTTTTTGCTGCTCTGAAAAAAGAAACAACTGCTAACTTCAAAAGGCACAAAAGGTGAGAGGGAAAAGTACAGATAAGGGGGTAAACTCGTCTAAGGGGATTTCTAATGGCAAACCTAGACTAAGCAAACACTTAGCCAAGAGGCCAACAACAAAGCTGAGCAAATAACTCTAAAAAAGGTTTGATATGATTACAATATAATGCTTTTAAGGGCAGAATTTGTAGCTCACATCACACACAATTGTAAATAAAAACCAACGCAAAGGGCTTCCACTCGGATCCTGACATGTAGGGCTCGCTAAACTTTTCCTCTGAGTCACTGTAAACCACCCACGAGTTGCGAACTTGCGGTGACTTCTCCTCGACTACAACTGGAACGAAGTGCCGAAGGTACTCCTAACAGTTGCCTGCTATGCGTCGTCTCTCCTCCAGGCTCGACGGCGTAGGCGAGGGTAGATGCACTGGCGGTTGCGGTTGAGGTTCCTCCATGTCTTGCGCTGCTACGTTGGGGGTAGCCATATACTGCACTTGGAACCTCCAAATGAGGTTGGGCATGCTGATCTTGTATAACTTGCAAAGACATCGTGTGGCTGTGTGCGCAGCTCCTTGTGCGGACCACTCTCCAGAAGCACCGGTGCTCTTGAAGCTATGGTGTAGAACTTGGTTGCCAATCCTGGTGGTGAAGTAAAACCTGGTGATGCATCCAATGCGTTGGTCTTTTGCCTTCTTGTCCTTGGTGAAGTAAATTGGTGATCTCTTTAATCCAAGGCTCGTAATAAAATTTGGAGATGTCCTCGCCATCCTCCATACCAGCTGTAAGAAGCTTGAAACATCTAAGACATTAAGAATAAGGCGAAGAGTGAGCACCTTAAGAAAGAGATAAGGAAATAGAGATATTACTAAATATCCAATTTGGTTGGTTTGATTTAGAAAATAAGTTTTGAAACTGGGCTAAGACAACCACTCTAACTAGAGTTTTGTCCTACAGTCGATATAGCTCTGATACCACCTCTGTCGAGACCTGAACATGAAATCCAGACTCTCTATGTATACCGCACTAGTCTAGGATCATGCTAGTGCACACAGTTTAACATAGATGAAATATCGACCATATATCGACCATATATACGATAAAATAGAGGAAAAACTTAAATATTAATAATAATCAAAGTACAACCGTATGGTCAAGCTTACCACTTACAAGCCTGAAGGCTTCAAAATCTAGCTGTGGAAAATGAAAATGAGCGTAGAAGCCACTTGACATACCCATAGGCAATCGATTGTGAACTGAAGGCTTAATCCATGAAGTCGCTGAATTATCCTCCCTCTGGTACCTCCTACTGATATAGCTCCTCCTCCTCAACAGAGCAATAGTGGGTATAAAGCCGTGAGTACATTGCTACTCAGCAAGTCATTTGTAACAAATGAATGCAATATAATATACAAGGCTTACCAATAGATGGCTAAAAGGTTAATTTACAGAAAACAATATTTTCAAGTAAATACAATAAATATATTGGAAGCAAACTTTAAAGAAAATTGATAATAAATAAATAATCAACAGAATTGAATAAGCTACTTGTGAACCTCCCATTCACAAGCTAACCCAACAGTGAACTAATCATTCACTTTCCAATGACAACCAACCAAGTTTTTATGAAAATTCTACCCCTCGTGTGAAATCACCGAGCGTTGTCCATAATCGGCGACACGGCTATTCAAATAATTTTACACACTGCAGAGGTTGCACAATTGTACCCATACAATGTGATTAGCCTCGCGCTAAGGAAATTACAACAAGGCCTTTACAAAGTTCAACCTCAACTCAATTCCGCCCGCTAGGGTTTTGCATCACACTCCCTTTGCGCCTCATGGATCAGCAACTATGTTCATCACAATGGCGGGATTGAAATTGAAATATTCCAAACTAATCAGCCAGGTCTATCCCATACTACACATGTGGTTTGCACGGTAAGTCTTAGATCAATGGCGCACAAAATTAAGTCCTTAATATTATTCAGGCGAGACTTCCACATCCCTCGAAGTGAATCCACACTTTCTCGTTTACAGCACGCACAATCACTCTCCGAGTGAAAACTAATTTTATATAATCAACACCAATGACACACCAATGTCATGACACATAAATTTTATAACTGTGACTCCAACCACGATTCACTGTGGCTCCAACACACATTTTTTGGAGTGCCTTTCTTTGTCAACGTCCTATGTGTTTTTCTTTTCTTTTCTCCTCTTATTTGTCAATGTGTTTAAGTATTCATTCTTTTAGTTAGATGTAATCTTTGATATGTAAGGGCACTAGTTTTTGATATGTGGAGGCACGTAGTATGTAAACTTTAACTCTAACCAACAATAGTTAAAATCGGTCTGGGGGCCTATGCCCCCTATTCCTAACGTGCATCCACCCCTGATACTCACATGGGGAACAATGGATGATCAACATGTGCTAGCACAAAAGGACAATAAAACAAGCTACGCATGTGCGAGCACCCACAGCCAATGCATAGACAGCACCTTGCCCGTGTATCTTGGTTACCTCTGTCATGCAACAGTCATTATGGAGGCAATCCATATTTACTTGATGACAACACACGTGACGAAGGTGATTTACCCCATCCCAAAACCATGCATATTTAATGGGTTTATTTATTCTCCTATCATGTAGCGCATTATCTTTTTTAATGACCTGTTTGGAACATGAGAAAATTTCAATTTCCTCAAAAATTGAAATATTTTGTGTGAAAATCCTTTGTTTCAAACAGGATCTAAATATTCATGTATGACTATTTACACAAACCATCATTAATTAAATGGCAAAATCCCTTTAGGCATCATCATTGGGCTTAGTGGTGGCTACAACATTCTACTTTGTTTCTTTAGTCAGATGATTCTTATTCGTAGATGGAAAAGAGACATTCAAAAGCAACTACGATGAAAATACTACCAAAAAAACCAAGGCCTTCTCCTAGAACAACTAATATCATGTGATGAGAATGCAAGTGACAACACCACAATTTTCTCCATAGAAGAGCATGAAAATGTGACACATAACTTTGATTCCTCGTGTATAGTTGGACATGGAGGGCATGGTATGGTATACAAAGGTATATTATTCTATCAACATATGTTGGCTCTAAAAAATTCTAAGATCATTAAGTAAGATGAAATTGATAATTTTATCAATGTGGTTGCCATTCTCTCTTAGATAAATCACCGCAATATTGTAACACTTTTTGGATGTCTTGGAACTGAGGTTCCACTACTTGTGTGTGACTTTATTCCCAGTGGTTCGTTATTTGGAATTCTCCATGCTAACGCAGACAATGGCTTCTAGTTGTCTTGGGATGACTGCTTAAAGACTACTGCAGAGGCTGCAGGAGAACTCTGTTATCTCCATTCCACAGCTTCACTATCATTATTTCAGCTTGATGTGAAAGTCCTCGAACATAATATTGGATGGCAACTACCCTACTAAAGTTTCAGATTTTGGTTCTTCTCGATTGGTTTCTATTGATCAAACCCATGTTGTTACAAATGTACAAGGCACTTTTGGGTATTTAGATCCTAAGTACTACCAAACAAGCAAATTAAATGGGAAGAGTGTTGTGTACAGCCAGGGGCAGATGCACATTCTGCAATGGGGGCACTGGCCCCCATGTCGATTTTAATTTTTGTTGCTTGGAGTACAACCTCACATAGTGTGTGCCCCCACATACCAAAAACTAGTGCTCCCACATATATAAAAAGAAGAAGGCTTAAACATGTTGACAAACAGGGAGAGAAAAGAAAAGAAAAATACACAAGACATTGGCAAACTAGAGTCCATCCTTACATAGTTGAAGTTGGAGTGTCTTGCTTTGTCAAGACCCTGCGTGTTTTTCTTTTATTTTCTCCCCCTGTTTGTCAACGTTTCTAAACATTTTTTCTTTTAGATAGATGTAATCTTTGATATATGCGGGGCACTAGTTTTTGGTATGTGGGGGCACATACTGTGTAAACTTGGACTCTAAACAACACAAATTAAAATTGTCCCAAGGGCCTGTGCCCCCTCTGTTGCTAACGTGCATCCACCCCTGGTGGCCCACAATAATTTAAAGAACATAGAATTGAAATCCTAAAATCTAAATCACAAAATATAGCACTTAATTTTGTCAGCTAATCGTTACTTCGTAAGCTATGAAGATCATCAAACATTTAAACTTTGAAAGCAAGGAGTCAAGACGAGACAACGAGTAGACGACCTCATCTATTGTTGTGAACGTCGACCAAACTGTATACAACATACAAACTCTGAGATTTACTCCATCTACATGCGCATGCATTCAGATTAACATAGCGAGAAATCTAACATACCATTTGACGCACGCAGGCGCAAGTGACAAGCGGTCAGTATTCTCCCGGACGATGACAACTCCAGCGCCGGGCCCATCACAACTGCAAATGAAAGGTTGTGTGAGTGCTGCGCCACATGGGTAACAGGGGAATGTAGGTTAAGCATTATTTGGACCTGGCGTTGGCCACTTGGTTGGCTTGGAGCTGGTGGTGGCTTGGGCCTTAGGCTAGCGTTGGCTTGGGGCTGGACTAGCTGGTGACCCACGCTCGATTGTTTCAAGTAGGCTCTATTATTTTCTTCCCTATTCATGGTCGGTTGATATTGTGTGATGTAAGAACTTCAACTTACACACATTTTTTTGGAGTGCATTTCCTTGTCAACGTCCTATGTGTTTTTCTTTCCTTTCCTCCTCCTACTTATCAATGTGTTTAAGTATTCTTTCTTTTAGTTAGATGTAATCTTTGATATGTGAGGGCACTAGTTTTTGATATGTGGAGGCACATAGTATGTAAACTTTAACTCTAACCAACAAAAATTAAAATCGGCACAGGGCTGTGCCCCTATTCCTAACGTGCATCCACCCCTGATGCTCACATGGGGTATAATGGATGATCAACATGTGCTAGCTCAAAGGACAATAAAATAAGCTATGCATGTGCGAGCACCCACAGCCAATGCATAGACAGCACCTTGCCCGCGGATGTTGGTTACCTCTGTGATTGCAACTGTGATTATATAGGCAATCCATATGTACTTGGTGACAACACACGTGATGATGGTGATTTACCCCATCCCGAAACCATGCATATTTAATGGGTTTATTTATTCTTCTATCATGTAGCACATTATCTTTTTTAATGACTTGTTTGGAACGTGAGAAAATTTATATTTCCACGAAAATCAAAATATTTTGTGTGAAAATCCTTTGTTTCAAACAGGATCTAAGTATTCATGTGTGACAATTTACACAAACCATCATTAATTAAATGGCATCCCTTTAGGTATCATCATTGGGCTTAGTGGTGGCTACAACATTCTACTTTGTTTCTTGAGTGGGATAATTCTTATTCGTAGATGGAAAAGAGACATTCAAAAGCAACTACAAAGAAAATACTTCCAAAAAAACCAAGGCCTTCTCCTAGAACAACAAATATCATCTGATGAGAATGCAAGTGACAAGACAAAAATTTTCTCCATAGAAGAGCTTGAAAAGGTGACAAATAACTTTGCTTCCTCATGTATAGATGGACATGGTGGGCATGGTATGGTATACAAAGGTATATAATCCGATCAACGTGTGCTGGCTGTAAAAAATTCTAAGATCATTGAGCAAGATAAAAATTGATAATTTTAACAATGAGGTTGCCATTCTCTCTCAGATAAATCACCGCAATATTGTAACACTTTTTGGATGTCTTGGAACTGAGGTTCCACTACTTGTGTGTGACTTTATTCCCAGTGGTTCGTTATTTGTAATTCTCCATGCTAATGCATGCGGTGGCTTCCAGTTGTCTTGGGATGACTGCTTAAAGACTACTGCAGAGGCTGTAGGAGCACTCTGTTAACTCCATTCCACAACTTCACTATCATTATATCACCGTGATGTGAAGTCCTCGAACATAATTTTGGATGGCAACTACCCTGCTAAAGTTTCAGATTTTGGTGCTTCACGATTGGTTTCTATTGATCAAACCAATGTTGTTACAAATGTACAACACACTTTTGGGTATTTTCATCCTAAGTACTACCAAACCAGGAAATTAAACGGGAAGAGTGATGTGTACGGCCAGCGGCAGATGCACATTCTCCAATAGGGGGCACAGGCCCCTATGCCGATTTTAATTTTTTTTGCTTAGAGTACAACCTTACATAGTATGTGCCCCATCGTACTAAAAACTAGTGCCCCCACATCTATCTAAAAAAAGAAGGCTTAAACACGTTGACAAAACAGGGGGAGAAAAGAAAAGAAAAATACGCAGGACATTGACAAACTAGAGTCCAACCTTACATAGTTGAAGTTGGAGTGTCTTGCTTTGTCAACGCCCTACGTGTTTTTCTTTTCTTTTCTCCCCCTGTTTGGCAATGTGTTTAAGAATTCTCTATTTTAGATAGATGTAATCTTTGATATATGCGGGGCACTAGTTTTTGGTATGTGCGGGCACATACTGTGTAAACTTGGACTCTAAATAACACAAATTAAAATTGGCCTGTGGTGTGCCCCCTCTATTGCTAACGTGCATCCACCCCGTGTCCCACAATATTTTAAAGATCATAGAATTGAAATCCTAAAATCTAAATCACAAAACATAGCACTTATTTTGGCCGGTGATCATTACTTCAGTAAACTATGAAGATCATTGAACATTTAAACTTTGAAAGCAAGAAGTGAAGACGAGACGACGAGTGGACAACCTCATCTATTGCTGTGACCGTCGACCAAACTGTATACAACATACATACTCTAAGATTTACTCAATCTGCATGCGCATGCTTTCAGATTAACATAGCGAGAAATCTAACATACCATTTGACGCACGCAGGCGCAAGTGAGAAGCGGTCAGCATTCTCCCAGACGCCCATCACCACCGGTTGTGTGAGTCTTTGCACAGAACATCCCAAAAGTGCGGGACTATGATATTTGCAAAATAATAAAAATATTTCCTTGATTCCCTATGTATTTCAAATTTTCGTTTATCTGATTTCTTGATTTGGAATTTCGGGCGGCAAAAATTCAAATTAAATTCTCTAAAATCGAGAAGCCTATCTTCAAAAGTCAGGATCCGGATTCTCACTCTCTTTTGTAAATCTTGAAATCCATATTTGAGGGCTAGAAAACTTAAACATCAATACTTAAGTTGAATATTAAAAGTATTTTTGCTCAACAAGCTGAATTGACAAACTAAGTAATTAAAATAGCAAGTGCAAATTAAAGTTAAAATTTTGTTAATCAAATTTTTTGGCACTTAATTATTCAGCAAGGAGTTAAGCTTGTGAAAATCCAAAAATTAGAAAATCTTTCTCAGGCCTTGGCCCATCCTCTTTCTTCCGGCCCTAGGCCCATCCGGCCTCCCCTTATCCCTTCGCCTCACTTCTTTCTCCTTCCTGTTCAAAGCCGCCGCCAGGCTCTTCTTCCTGGCCCCTGTGCTTCCCTCACTGGCTAGCCCTCCCCTTCCTCTAACCCCAGCTGGTGCGCCGCATCTCCAGGCCCACCAGTGCCCCCTCTAGTTCCCTTGCCCGGCCCCTTCCTCCTCCTCCGGCCTGGCTCCACGTGCGCCTGCTTTCCACCCAGCTCGGCCCATGAACTTCACCTACCTGCGCCATGCCCAGCACCTAGTGCCGCCCCTTCAATGTCGGCGTCGCATTCGAGCTCTGGCCTGCCTCCTCGCTAGCCTACGCTGGCCTAGCTCCGCCCTCACCGGCCTGATGCGTCACCTCCACTAGCCTAGAGCCGGATTTACTCCCCTCTCTCGCGTCGCGTCGCCTCACCTAGCTGCAGGCCACCGCCCTTCCACCGGCCTCGCATGGACTTCAATGTCGCGTTGGCTCTACCTCTTCCCTCTGGCTTCAATGCGGTACCAACCTAGCGCCCCTTTCACGCTAGCCTGCCTCTACCCTTTCCCCCTCGAGCCCCCGGCCTAGCTCGTCGCCTGCCTACGAGCACTGCCCATGAGGCTGACCGTTCGGTGCTACTCCCCTCTGTTGCGCTTGTCTTCAATGCTCAACAACCAGTCACCCCGCATCATCTACTAGTTGGCACTCCCGAGCTGCCCCATGCTCCTCCCCACTCGCCATCTCCTTCTTTCTCAGGACCAAAGTGCAGCCCCAGACCGCCTCTGCACCCCTCACCGATAGCTATCTCCGCGGCCGCCTTCCCCTCCTCAGATAATCCCCCTCCAATTCACCGCTCCTGGAGAAGCTCCTCGACGCCCCAGGGCTTTTCCAGTAGCTGGCCAGCGTCCTTCTCCATCACGGTAGCCCCTCTGCGCAAGCCTCCTAGTACCACCTGTAGACCTTCGCCGCCAACTTGCTGTAGTTCTCCTCTGGCCCTGACACTCGGTAAGTCTCTGGTGCCCTTGTGACGCTCTTGTGCGCTAATTAGCCAACCCTTTTCCTTGATCACTATCACCCCAAAGCCTCCTGTTTCAGCTGCCGAAGGACCACCCTGAGCTGCCCTCGCTAGTGCAGACCCCGCTTCTGGCTCCCCTGGGTTTGTCTCGATTGACGTCGACGTCGCTCCGGCTAATCCTCACCAGCGTCGCCGTTCCCCGACCAGGCACCCCTCCTCCCTGTTCGGCCTCCACCGGCACCCCCTCTTCTTTGCTCTTTCCTGTGGCTCCTCACTCCCTCTCTCTATGGCAGGTGGGCCCCCACTAGAGATTTATATCTGGCTGGCAGACAATTCTAGCAGCATATCATCCATTATCAATTGTGTGATTGAAGGCTGCAGGTTGTCCTGTGAAATAACTGGTTAAAGCATGTTCTGTGCTTCCTTTTGAGGTGAGAATGTGGTATTGAAATCGAGTAAAGATGCTTATGTAAACCAATATTCTTTGCCAAAAATCAAAGGGCTCTCTTGTAGTCAATAATTAAGCTAATCTTGGCCAAATTCTCCAAATGACAGCATGTTCTTATTACTTAAATGTTAGCACTTCTATTGGGCAATATTAAGCCGTGGATATTTCCCCCTAAGCATGTTGAGACAGTAGTTCTAAAATTGTTGTCAGGCGAAGAAATTGCTTGTTAGTTGCATAAGATTTTATTGAAAGCACTTACCTTCCTAAAATCAAGAATCACCGCTTTTGCTGATACTTCAATATCCTCAGTTGCAAGTCCGAAGAATTCAATTTCTAGACCTGTCAAAAACTAGAGCAATCTACCAAACCCCCATCTTGCCTTCCTCCTTGAATTTGATAATATAAAGCTCAATGATTTACTCTCTGGCACATGAAGTACTAAGGCACAAATTATTCATTTGCTAAACCCGTAAGCATTCCTTTTTATTTGTAAACAAAATAATTATAAGTCCAATCTTCAATATCATCTTTAAGTTGCAAAGATTCAAACATCTTTTGGCATAAGAAACTATTAAATCTAAATAAAGAAACATTGCTCTCTACCTCAAATAAATTGTTAATTTTATTTATGCATCCGCAAAGTCCAAATTTTGCAAGAGAAAAAGGCATAAAATGGATTCTTGAGCAAGTAGCGCCCTTGACTAAATATATGGCTAAAACATAACTTTGCATCCCAATTAATCTAATTATCTTCCATTATTTAAGATTATGTGCAAACTTATCTTATTAAATTATAACTCATGTTTCCAGTAAATTGCCACCACCACTCCTCTTTAATAAGTTTGAGAATTTCTAACCTAACCCTAATCCTAATTGATAAATAACTATTTCCAAACTATAATTAAATTGGGAAAATGCTTAAATTCAAGTATCTACCAAATCACCCTCTCCGGCAATCTTTATAAAGATGCATAAGTCCAACTTAATTCTTGGAACTTCCTTGATAAATATAAAATAATATAAAAAGTTATCAAGAAAGATATCAAAGTGTCGGACCCCGGAGCAACGACTCCTGGATCCTCTGTGTAAATCACACTAGTCTAGGATCAAGCTAGTGCACACAGTGGATAACAAAGATTCATATCATGCACAATGACATTTATTCATTATCTAAATATGGGCCTGATGGCCAAATTTTACATCAATGGTTCATAAACCAAAAATAAATATAAACAGCGGAAGAAAACCAATGAAGCAAAGAATTTCATCTTGCTCGCCCACAAAGCGAATGACTGTAAGATGCGGCCTAGTTATCACCATCCTCACCGAAGTTGTTGGCATCGTCCTCTGGCAACAGATTTTAGCTAGATGAGCACATAAAGTACTCCCAAGGTAAGCACATAAAGTACTTACGTAAGTTACACTAGAAGTTTTAACAGAGTGAATGTATGCATAGGGATAACAAAGGAAGGCTTAATAAGGTTATTTGTGCGAAAAACAGTACTGAATTTAAATACAATAGCATAAGTGTAAAAGCTAAATTTTTAATACATCATATGAAACAATATTTTAACCAAAGTATTATCGTTAGTGTAGGCTCCAACCTACACTAATCTAACCATGGGCATCCCACCCGGACCATTGTCAAAACCACTGTTGTTTGTCCGAAAAATCAAGTTTTATAAAAACCAAGTCTAATATGTGAAAACTCTACTCAGCATGTCCATGACTGTGGACACGGCTATCCAGGATAGATTAAAACTCTGCAGAGGTGTACAGCTTTACCCACAAGACACGATCATCCCATATTGCCACTAGATTAACACACTTCCTTTGGTGTGCGGCAAGGAGATCATGACAAGGCTGTTACAATGATCCATAGCCAAAACAGTCATGCCACCACTAAGGTTTCACCACAACTCGAATCCACGAGTTGGAGCCCCTTCTTGTGCCATGTGAGACTTCTCGCGGCCTACGTCACGCTCACATTCAGCCTATAGCGAAACCGTATTTGAAACTTCACAAATTACTTAGCCAGATCCGTCCCATACCGGACTTGTGGTAGTACGAAGTGACTTCGTAAAATAAATCACAGAAACGGTCCTTAATCCGACTTAGGCTCAATCCACATACCCACATGCACGACAGTCAACCCGGTGTCACCAAACATGAGGCATGCCGGCACTCCACCACCTAACCAATAGCCTAGGTCTAAATCATAAGTTTCTATTTTCATTTTTAAACTATTTTTATAAATCATCCTTGACTCACCGAAGTCAAGATTTCAAAGGAACTGTCATTTCATGTGAAATAGTTGATTCCACCTAAAATTATACTAAGCCAGGCTAAGCATTTTTATAAAATTTCTAGTTAATACTATAGTACTAACTAGTTTTCAGCTAGGGTGACAAGGTATATGAATTCGAGATTCAAAATTGGCTATAGTCAAAGGATTATGGGTGTAACTATGTTTAAATCGAATTTGAACTAAATTTGAATAAAGATACGCATGCATATACAGTAAAACAACATAAATAAATTTGAAATAATAGGTTCAACATGGTCAAATGTGTAACTTGCCATGCTTCGAAGTTTGCTGAGGTTCGTTGAAGTTATACTCTCTGGAATAGTCGTAGTCTACACGCGGAAAGCAAGAACAAACTAAACTCAAATAAAATTCAAATAAAATCCAAATTTTATAAAATAAATGCCGGGAGATAGAATATGAATTTAGAAATTTGGATGGGTCCAATCGGAGTTAGAGCGAAGAAGAAGGACTTCTGATAGTTTGAATTCCAAAGAAATGAATAAAATGAATTCTTGGAATTCTTTTCTTTTATGAAGGAAAAGTGGTTAGAAGCTACAATATTTGTGTGGGGTCGAAGTCATGATCGAAGGTGTAGTCGAAGACATGGTCAAGACCATAGTCGAATCAATGGTTGAAGATGCGGAGGTCTAAGCCGAAGACAAATACTCCAAGTACGGGTGCAGTCGAATTCGAAGATTAAGATTCGGTCGAAGACTTACTCGAAATTATATAGTGGTCGAAGAACATTATAACAGTCAAGAACTAAGGGTAGTCGGAGTCGAGCGGTCAGAGAGAGTAGAAGGTTCAGAGAGATCGGAGGGTGCGGAGATTAAAACGGTCAAACAACCATGGTCGGTTCGAAGACAGAGGTTGAAGCCGAAGGCTCTGAAATCGAAGACCGAAGTCGAAGTCTTCGAGGTCGAAGATCGAAGGCTGGAGTCGAAGTTTCCGAAGGTCAAAGTCGAAGGCTCCGAGCAATCGGAGTCTAACAAGCCTCTAGATGGCAGAGTGTAAAGAACCTTTGAACGGCGGAGTTTAAAGAGCCTCCGGACATCGGAGTCTTATGAGCCTCCGAACGTCGGAGTCTAAGAATCGGATGGTTGGGAGAAGTCGGACGGCTTCACGTGACAAGATCCGAGCGATCCAACGGCGATGAAGACCGAGGAGGTGTACAAAAGAGGAAGAAGAGTATGAGTCCGGTATTTCCTTTGTGCAAGGTTTGGGCTACACAGAGTTGGCTGGCGGTGAGGGTGTAGCGAAGGTGGGTACGATTATCGGTGGCATCGGCGGGGCGCAAGAAGGTTCAAGGCAATTACTCGCCGGAGCTCCTCAGACGAAGATGGTAGAAGTTGCTCGGTGCAACAGGTTTACGAGCGAACCAGGACAATTGGGTGAGGGGAATAGTGGAGCCGAGCCCATGGACGGTGGTGCGGCGCACAAAGCCCGTAGACTCGCTAGCGGGGCGGGGCACGGCGGGGGTTGGCGAGGGGCACAAAAAGAGAGTGGGGACTATGAGGAGTGCGCTCGTGCTCTTGTGTAACACCGCAAGTGGCTGGAAGGTGGTCGGCACCAAGGTAAAGTGGTGGCGCAACTCGGGCGGCGGTCGCGACGGTGAAGAGACTCAACCAAGGGTGGTCGAGAAAATCCAAAAATTATGAAATATATACTAAAAGATAGATTATGAATTTAGATGAATTTAGAAACTTAAATCACCTGATTCGGAGTTCGGACGGAGGAGAACGAGCGATTGGAAGATTGTCGGATCAGAAAATGCTGAAAAAGGAAAAATCAGGAATATTCTAAAGGAATATTCCTCCGTAAACAGTAACAGACAGCAGCCCTTTTCACTGTTTTTGGTCGTGTCGTCGGTGAGGAAAGGCACGGGAGGTGAAGTCAATGGGTTGCAAATGACCCGAGGCACATGTAGGAAGTGACAGCACGTCAAACGGAGCACGGCGACGACGTGTACGGCGACAACGACATAGGGGGTGGAGAGAAGAATAATTTTTAGGAATAGAACATGGAGAAGTAAGGTGAGCATAGCCTAGAACGCGGCGAGGCGAAGCTAGGAAAATTATCGGCTAAGCCAAAAACTTACCGGAGGCGACGCAATCGTCGTTTGAACGACGTCGGTACCAAAAAACGAAAAACTTAATATCTTCGCGTTCGGTGCAGCGAATCCAAAACCATCTGAAACGTAGCCTCCTGGGATGGTTTGGCACGTTTTGACGCGAACGGATTGTCGAGAGCATTCCCGGACAGGCAGGGATGCGTAGTGCCATTTGCGGCCATGGCGAGGTGTCGGGCGCGAATAGTTATGGATAGTTTTTGGACAAACGGAGGGGAGCACGGCGTAGAACACGTCTAGACAAACTCAACAGCACAAACGGCTCGGCCAACGGACTAGCGATACATGGTGGACAAGACTTTATGTAGCCGATAGACTGATATCGGCGTTCCGGGCAAACGGAGAGGAATTAACATACGAGAGTTGCGGCGAATCGAAGAGTAGAGCGTGGGGATCGTGATGCTCACCTTGGTTTTGGTCGGGCATACACGGTCGGCCGGTGGCGACGCGAGGAACGTGGACCCGATTTGGCCCACAGTGCCGACAATGCTCCGGTGAAGTTCCGGCGAAGGTGAGGTGAGCACCGCGTAGAACGCGACGAGGCGAAGCCAACGGTGTGGTCAAACGTGGTGGCGCTCCACCAGACGAGGCACAAAAAGCCCGAAGAACGACGCTTGGTACACAAAAATAAAACTTCGATTGCGGCCAAACGAATGGGAGTTAGGACTTGAGATTTTTGGAGGTGAGTGAGGATGAGGAGAGGCTCACGGGGCTCCCTTTTATAGGGGCTAAGGAGGTCCGAGGAGGGAGATCAACCATCCATGTCTTTGAATGACATGAGTTAAATCGCGCAAAAATGGTCATCAATGGGAGGGAAAACGGTGGGGCAATGAAAGAGCTTGATGAGGGGAGTTGAATGCAATTTATTTCGCTGAAAACCGTTGAGGGAATCAAAAGTTATGAGGGATTGAAGAGAGCTAAAAAAAACACGTACGCGTTCATGGCTGCTGCTCATAACGTGCTGGAGGTTGAAGAACGAAAAAAGGAAGAGAGAGAAAAGAGAGGAAAAAAAGAAAAAGAAGAAGAAAATTCAGAAAAATTTCAAGAAAATTTTCTAGAGATCCTTGGAACCTAAAAAGAATAGAAAAAATATTTTTGGAATTATTTGAAGTTTATTTTAATTTTTAAAAATGTTTTTCATTTCTAGCTTTAAAATAATACAATAAATAATAAATAAAGCTTACAAATCTTAGAAAAATTCATGGAAGTTTCTAAAGCTATTTTCAACTTATAAAAATATTTTCAACTAAAATTTAGATATTTTTTTTTATAAAAATATTTTTTTGTTTAACAGAAAGGCTCTTTTCTTTAAAGCTGAAAATCAGGTCAACTAAAATTTTAAAAAAAATTCAAGTGACCAAATAACTTTGATTTTTATTTTAAACTAAATTAATTATTGTTTATTTAAATTTTTATTTTTATTTTTTTTATTAACTTAATTTACTTTTCTCACGTAAAACCCTTTTTTAAAAGCAGAAAATTAGGCAAATAAACTTGAACAACCAAAAGTAAATATTTTATTTTAAATTAAATTAAATGTTTTTTTATTTTTTTTGAAATAAACAACTGGACTGTTACACAAAGCCCTATATCTTGAATCCAGCAGACAAATCCTGTGGGTAATCCTTTGATCAACTTCTCCTTGTGTCTTAAAATTTTCCCTCACGGTAAAGCTATTTAATCAACTCTTTTCTATCAAATAAATCAATTCCAATCGCTCCCTCTGATACGGGGTCGCCCGATCTTCTCGACGTAGGATGGATACTCGCGGGAGTCTTGATGAATCGTAGCTATCCTCCAGTGCCAATGCAAGGGGCGAACACTCTTTAATCCGCCAAAACACACTCGCGTCGATTTCGCCGACCACCAAGCGAAGATCTATCGTGCACCCAATTCCCAGCGGAAAGGCTGAACGATCTTGATTGAAGAACACTCCAAATTCCCACACGGAATTTCAGCAGCAATGATAAACTCGAACAAAGTTTAATAGATTGATTATTCTCAAAGGTGGTCTGAGCCCTTTGGCTGCCAATACATGGCTTATATAGGACCTTGGGATGTCCATAGAGTCCACAAACCTAGTACAACTCAACCCTATATGGTTTTAGATATGAACTCTCACAAAAAGGAAACTAGATTTTACAGCCATCACATTGTTTCGGCCATAACTTTTGATCCGTGACGAATTTGATAGTGGGACCAGATCCATTGCGTAGCCCTTGAAAATATCTTTCCAAGGAGTACAAGAACACCCAAATCGGACTCCGTTTGTGAAAGTTATAACCTTTTTAGTAAGTGCCTGTCAGGCTGTCCCGAACCGAATCCGAATTAAATTCTGAGTTGAATCCGAGTTTGAATCCAATTGGCCTTGTGGGAGGTACGAATTGGGCTTAAAAATCTTATCCAAAACTTATAGTTTAAGTCCTTGGGCTTCTCCCTTTTGCTCTCCCACTGAATGGGCTTGCTTCCTTCATGTCTTTGACACCTAATGTAATTATCCTCTTCCTTTTGCGTCTCCATTGCTTTGCCATCGACAAACCTAAGAATGCACCATTTAATGACATGAGGTAGTAGTCTATTCTTATGAATAACAACATTATATTTAGTTTGGAATGAGTTCACCTGGCAATGTTTGATGCGGCTCAATAACTCTTTCCAGTTGAATAATATATTTAACTGAAAAGTACAATACATGTGCGTATCCGCATCATCCTCCCCTTCTTCAAGAAAAGCCGTCCTCGGCTTTTGATAGCCTGAAATTGTACTAAACAAAGAATACAACGTGTATGCATGGTATATATATTTGTCATCAACACTTCTTCTGGTTAGCACATCATGAACATCTGAAGGTGTAATAAACGAAAAGAATAATACATACGCATGGTATATGTAAGAGTCAATTGTTGTGCTATTTTTATTATTTTACTCGCCTTTGCATAACTAAATTCAGCACCACTATTGTTACCTTTATCGTCCTTCTCAGATGATGTAGGTGATGAGGGTTTAAAATTGTTAGGATGTACCCTCGGGGCAGCAAACACTTTATCCCTTCCTGTGGTTATCTCCTCATTTGGCTTCAAAGGTGCCGGTTGTTGAATGTTCAATTCTTCATCTTTAATGTCAACCTGCACAATGTGAGAAACAATACTAGAAGTAGATATTAATGTGTTAGTTTCAGTTGCATCCTCACTTTGTCTATCTTCTACTTCTCTCTTTTCTTTTGGTGTCTCTCTCACACTCTCAATTTGGATGCTCTCAACCTCATATATGGTGGAATCACACAACTCAGTCTTTTTATCACTCTCACTCAATTTGGCTATGTGGCTCTCATCCTCACATGGGTGGTGGTATATCTTTGAAGCTATATGTAGTTTTGCAATACTATCTATCTCCTTGACCGAAGGGAAAGTCCCATGCTCGGTCATCTTCTCATGTGTCACACTAGTAGAGGCAGCAGAATTGAAGTAGGGACTGGGAGAAAATTGTGGTGTACGTCTCTCCATAAGTCTCTTCTCCTCTTGAATAGCACAATTCACAAGATCTTGCACACTACCAAAATATTTATGTTGGAGTGTAGCGGCAATCTTAGAATTCAATCCTCTTTTGAAGTATGTCTTCTTTTGTAGTTCACTAATGACACCGGCTCGACGTAATGCATCTTGCAGCTCAAAATAATATTCTTGCACTGTATTACTCCCTTGTATGATACTCTCCAAATAGCGAAGCAATCCCTGTGCATAATAGGGTGGCACAAATTCTCTCCTCATGAGTGCCTTCAAATCGGACCAAGATTTAACGAATTCGTTTCCAGATTGTTGATGCCACCAACTATAAGCATAATCTTCAAATTCTCTAGTGGCACACATCACCTCTTGGCCTTTGGGAAGCTTTTGAAATCTAAATACTCTCTCCATTCGCTATTCCCACTCAAGATACTCCTCTGGATCTTCACTGCCATAGAAAGAATTAAAGCTATCTTCGATTTGTTGTGGATGAAGTGCCCGCATAACATCATTCACGATGTTCGAGCGTAATACTTTCATTTGATGATTGAATTCAATGCGCATATCTTGTGCGAAATTGTTCATCTTGGTCTTGAGTTGCGCTTTCAAGGTGGAAGAAGTGGTGGTGAACTCATTGCGCAAAGTTCCCCTCAAAGTGTGGAATTGAAAGCGATCCACCGGGGTATGCTTCTCTTCCATATTATCGTCTCCACCTGTCATGATTAGTGGCACAAAGAACGCACAAATACCACAACATATATTCGATATGTGGAGATCACTTTATATCACTTTTTCCTCACCAAGTAAAGTTCTTACCTTTCCGAAGTGAATTGAGGCCAAAAAGAAACTTACACTTGGTGGTGGCTACAATAACAAGTGATGATCAAGCGGATTTAAAAGTGACCCACAATTGCACGGCAAAGGATATTTAGGGGAGCTTGGTATGAAAGTATTTATCCTACACAATCTGAATTTCACGATGTTGTTGAATTAAGTAATAATCCAAGCTAGAAAGTATTGCCTATGTGCCGATCCAAATGATATAAGTGAAGTATATGAACGCACACACAATGATCAATGTGACTCAATGCAAACAAAAGGAGTGAGCTAAAGGAAACAATCGAGAATATTAGCTCGTTTTGCACCAAGTACTAGGAGAGACGCTAGCCAATTGCAATAATATGAATTTGAGGGCACAAGATTGTCCAAAGAAATTAAATACACAATCTGAATTTATGGACTAAGATTAACTCACCCAAATTCGGCCAATGCTTTCTTTTCTTGCTTTCTTTTTCTTTCTTTCTTTCTTTCTTTCTTTTTCTTTTTTTACTCAAGCCGTGGCTCTTTTTTTTAAAAAAAAATTGGCTGCCTTCTTCTTTTTTTTTTGGCTCTCTTTTTTTTTACTCAAGGCCGAACTAGGTTTAATTGTTCGTAAGTCCAAAGTTGTTCAGCAATGTGTAGATAATTCTAGAACAGCCCTAAAGCAATTATCAAAGACTAGTCTCAAGGTTCAAAGGATTTAAGTGAAGATCTGAATATGTGCAACTAAGATTCTTGTGGCCAAATCAATCAAGAAAAAAGGAAACCCAGATATATTCGGATGTGATATTCTTTCAAGATGCACAAAGATCTTATGTGGACAGCAAGAACAAAATTTCAAAAAGTAAATTGAATCTACTTTTTTTTGGATGCTAATTGAAAGATCAACTAGCGGATTTTCAAGGGTTCAAAATAACAACGATGAAGCAACGCAAAAGGACACTAAGATCAGCACGTAGACAAAATTTCTAATGGATCAAAACTTAATAAAACTCACGAAAATAACAGATGCGAAACTAGGGTTTGGATTTTTTTTGTTGCAATTTTCGGTTTATATAGGACAGAAATAAATCAATCTAAAAGTAAAGGGATAAGATCCTACCGAGTAAACCGCGCTCTGATACCAGATGATACGGGGTCGCCCGATCTTCTCGACGTAGGATGGATACTCGCGGGAGTCTTGATGAATCGTAGCTATCCTCCAGTGCCAATGAAAGGGGCGAACACTCTTTAATCCGCCAAAACACACTCGCGTCGATTTCGCCGACCACCAAGCGAAGATCTATCGTGCACCCAATTCCCAGCGGAAAGGCTGAACGATCTTGATTGAAGAACACTCCAAATTCCTACACGGAATTTCAGCAGCAATGATAAACTCGAACAAAGTTTAATAGATTGATTATTCTCAAAGGTGGTCTGAGCCCTTTGGCTGCCAATACATGGCTTATATAGGACCTTGGGACGTCCATAGAGTCCACAAACCTAGTACAACTCAACCCTATATGGTTTTAGATACGAACTCTCACAAAAAGGAAACTAGATTTTACAGCCATCACATTGTTTCGGCCATAACTTTTGATCCGTGATGAATTTGATAGTGGGACCAGATCCATTGCGTAGCCCTTGAAAATATCTTTCCAAGGAGTACAAGAACACCCAAATCGGACTCCGTTTGTGAAAGTTATAACCTTTTTAGTAAGTGCCTGTCAGGCTGTCCCGAACCGAATCCGAATTAAATTCTGAGTTGAATCTGAGTTTGAATCCAATTGGCCTTGTGGGAGGTACGAATTGGGCTTAAAAATTTTATCCAAAACTTGTAGTTTAAGTCCTTGGGCTTCTCCCTTTTGCTCTCCCACTGAATGGGCTTGCTTCCTTCATGTCTTTGACACCTAATGTAATTATCCTCTTCCTTTTGCGTCTCCATTGCTTTGCCATCGACAAACCTAAGAATGCACCATTTAATGACATGAGGTAGTAGTCTATTCTTATGAATAACAACATTATATTTAGTTTGGAATGAGTTCACCTGGCAATGTTTGATGCGGCTCAATAACTCTTTCCAGTTGAATAATATATTTAACTGAAAAGTACAATACATGTGCATATCCGCATCACCCTCTCTACTCTCAATTTATGAACAACATTAAATAAATTTAATTAAATTAAACTAATCTTTTGCCGCTATTTGGATTTATTTAGAAGCTGCAGTCTGAAGACGACAAGACCAAGCGGATTCGGGCTACAGTGAAGATTCAATATTTATTGCGACTGACTGGTTAAGCAAGCTTTGAATTAAATGAAGACCGCGGTAAATAATCAAGGCTAGTCATCACTTTGATCATATTGATCATACATTTTACAAAAGATACGTTCTTTCAAATTATCAAAATGCATGCTTACTTGTTATACAAATTATATCAAATGTAAAGTAGATATTGCCCTTTTATGCTACCAATATTATTATATGACATTCTTTACCATTTGATTCAACAAATCCTTGTCGCCTTAGATTATAATGCTATTATTAGCTAAGTCACATGTACTGCCAAATGAGTCTAAAGCCAGGGCATTTAATTGTCCAGCACATCATTATTCTTCAAACATGTGAAATTGTTTTGGGCAGTCATTGGATGTAGATGACTGATATTTGTGTACAGCTTACCTTCCCAAATCTCAAAACTGCTTTACCTATCTGGGCGGTTGGTAAGAGTGGTTGGGGTTGGATTGTGGTATGCACCGCCTGGATGAATTAAGGACTTAATCTTGTATGATCTCTCCATATAAAACAGTACAAACCACAAGCTGGCAAAATGTAGGTATGACTGAATAATTTGTACTCGCCAGTAAAGGAATGCACTTTGGCGGAAAGCACGATTCTTTCTCGCTGGACGCAAAGTGTCCTAGAGATGGTCGTGTCGCTGGATCGAGGCGGGCACAAGAGGGGTCTCACTGGGGCCCAAAGGGTGACTGAGACGAAACCTTAGCGAGCTGATCCTTTACTAGATGCATTGTAAATGTCATGTGATAATCTGGTTGATTTGCATGTCTAAGGAAATGTGCGGAATATAACAATTGGGTTATCACTTGTGGGTAAAGATGTACAACTCTGCAGAGTCTAAAACTATTCGAATAGCCGTGCTCACGGTCAAGAGCGGACATGGGAACATCCTCGAGTTAGTTCTATTTCAAAAACCTCTTTCGGGCGGGATGAAAACTAAGTAGAGGGAAGTACTCTGCTTTGTTGGATTTCTCCTGGAGGGATGTACTCCAGCGATAATTAGGGTGGATGTAGCTCAGTAATTTAAATTAGCATTGGTGGAGGTAACCATGCACTGTAAAAGGTGGATGTAACCTGTGCTACTATTAATATTGCACACTCTCTTTACAACTTGCATTTTGGTTAAAATTGCTAAGTCATAGGAATTTTATTTATGATAATTGGAAAAGTCGCTTAGCAAATAAAATAACCTCAAGCCTCCTTTCACAATCTGTAACATCCCAAAATTTTATCCCTTTATTTAAAATAAAACCTGAATTTATTTGATTTTCTGGAGTTATGTCAAAATCCTGATTTGAGAAGAATTATAAACTTTAATTTATAAAAGTCAAAATGAATTTATTGCATTCTTGAAAGTTAAAACAAATGCATTTCAGCTTCCTAAAGTCAAATATGAGGTTATGTTAATTTTCCAGATTTTAGAAAGAATTAAAACCTTCCCTTTTTAAAATCAAATTGTGCTTTTGCAAATTATACTTGTTAAAATGAGTGGAAGATATTTTTATTAAGTCTCAATTTGTCCCAGAAGGCTCTCTGAATTTTTCTAGAATTTTCAAATTTTATTTGGTATTTTCTGAGTTTTCTAAAGCTTAATAGCATTTCTGGAAAATCAAAAAGAAAGAAAATCCTAAAACCCTCCTCGGGCTGACAAGTGTCGCCCATCGGAGCCCCTCCGCCCGTCGAATTCCCCCTCAGCCGTCCGATCAAACTTAAACCCTCTCCCCGCCTCCCCTCTCTCCGCGTGCGACGCGTGTCGTGCATCGGACCGTCCACTCCCGCGCCCGGTCCAATCTCCACCGCCCACACCAACTTACCGCTTCGCCGCTTCGTTCCTTCCTCCGATCGGCACGTGGCCTCATCCGGGCCATCCCCTATTGTTGTACCTCATCGCAGCCGCACCCTCCCACTTAAGCACCGATCGGCCCCGATCTGATCTTCGTTGTCGGATCGAATCTCGGCCGTCCCCATTCACTTACCCCTTCGCAACGCGCCAGCGGTCCCGATCTCTCCCCCGTGCCACCCGTCAAGCATCCGACCATCCCCCTCGCTCTTTCCTTTTCTTTCTCTCTCGCTGACCGGTGGGCCCCACTCGTCAGACCCTTCTTCCCCGCGCGGTTTCCTTCTTCCTCGCGCGATCTCCGCCCCGCTGCCGCCATGAATGCCGAGACCGAAGCGTTTAATTCGTCGGTTTCCTTTCCAATTGATTCCCCGAGCCGCTTGCAAATTCAAATTCCCCCTCCGCTGCATCCGTGCCAGGCATTAGCTCCCCGATTAAAGCCCCACTCGCCGTCGCATTAAGCCTCCTCGGCCGTTTCAAGTCCGGCGAGTTGTGCGCGACCGTTACACCCCTCCCCAAGCTATAAAAGGGCCTCCCCGGGCACCCTCTACCCACACCGCCTCCCTGCACTCCTCAATCCCAGCGAGCAAGCCCGAAGGTCTCCTGCGCGAACCCCTCCGCGGCTTCGAGCGACTCGCGAGCTGTCGCCGCCGGCTCGAGCCCCTCGCCTCGCCGCCGACGCCCCGACCTTGCCGGTGCCCAGCGATCTTCGCGACCACTCCCGAGCCGCTGCGTTTGCGGAACCTCCGCCGCCGTGAACCTCCTCCGACCGCCGCCTCTCCGCCGATTTTCCTCTCCGGTCCTCCTCGGCCTCCGCGTAAGGTACCGGCGCAATCCCGCGCCCTCCTCTTCATTTTGGTGCCTCGACCAGCGCCGCGCCGCCGGAGCGCCAGCGACCATCGGTCCCCGTGGCGCCACCCGCCGCCGGCCGCCGTCGCCCGGCCGAGGTGGCGGCAGCGTGGCGCCGTTAGGCGCCATGCCGCCGCCCGAGCGAAGCGCGCCACTCGCGGCGGCGCGCCACGCCGGCATAAAGCCGTGACGTGGCAGCCACGCGGCGACCACCGGCAGCCACGTGGCGCCACGCCAACGCCACCTCGCCTCCGCGCCCGCCTACCACCACCCACTCTCGGTCCATGGACTCGGTCCATGACACCGGGCCCCACATGTCACCCGCCTCGAATATATTAATCTTAGGGCTGACGTCATAATCTGTAATTTCCTTTAGAAAAGAATTCGTGCTGACGTCATAAATCCTTTTCGGTTTAAAAATAAATCCAGAAAATACCCTTTTTCTTTTATTTTGAATTTAAACTTTGGAAGGCTATAACTTTTGCATTTTAACTCCAAATTGACCCATTCAAATTTCTAAATTTTTCTAAAATCATGATCTATCCATTTCTGGAATAATTTTGAATTTTTGAAATTTATTTAAAATTTGTTTGAATATATTTTGTAATCCCAAGATTTAAATTTAAATTTAAATTTCCAATTTCTTTTAAAAGCCTCAATTCCATTCCAAGAATTGTTCGTCCACATCCAAAATTCAAAATTCTGTCTCCCGATTTATTTTATAATTTTTGGAAGTTATTTGGATTTCATTTGAATTTTTTTTTTTGAATTTTCTTTGAATTGGCTCTTTACGATAGATTTCGACGATTCCCCGCAGGGCTTCGATCAAGGCAAGGTACACCTTTGACCATGTTGAACCTAATATTTTAAATTATTTATATTGTTTTACTGTATATGCATGCGTATCTTTATTCAAGTATAATTCAATTTGGATTTGAAACTTAGATATTCCCATGATCCTTTGTATATAGCCAATTTGAATTTCAAATTCCTATACCTTATCACCCTAGCTGAAAACTAGTTAGTACCATAGTATTGACTAGAAAATTTTATAGAAATGCTTAGCCTGGCTTAGTATAACTTTAGGTGGGATCAAATGTTTCACATGGAATGACGTTTTAAAAATAAAGACTTGACTTCGATGAGTCAAGGATGGTTTACGAAAATTATTTAAAAATGAAAATAGAAACTTATGATTTGGACTTAGGCTAATGGTTAGGTGGTGGGTGCCGGTATGCCTCGTGTTTGGTGACACCTGGTTGATTATCGTGCACGGGGGAAATGTGGTTGGGCCTAAACCAACATAAGGACCGTTTCTGTGATTCATTTTACGAAGTCACTTCGTACTACCACAAGTCCGGTATGGGACGGACCTAGCTAAGTAATTTGTGAAGTTCCAAACATAGTCTCGCTATAGGCTGAATGTGAGCGCGGCGTAGGCTGTGGGAAGTCTCACATGGCACCAGAGGGGGCTCCAACTCGTGGATTCGAGTTGTGGTGAAACCTTAGTGGCGGCGTGATTATTTTGGCGATGGATCATCGGAACAGCCTTGTCATGAACTCTCCGCCGCACACCTAAGGCAGTGTGTTGATCGCGTGGCTCAAGTGAGAGGGAATGTCTTGTGGGTAAAGTTGTACACCTTTGCAGAGTTAAAAATCTATCTAGATAGCCGTGTCCACGGTCATGGACATGCTGAGTAAAGTTGTCACAGATTAGACTTGGATTTTATAAACTTGATTTTTGAGCAAGCAAATAGCAGTCTAGGTTCTGGTCCGGGTGGATTCCCGTGGATAGGTTAGTGTGGGTTGGAGCCTACACTAACGATAATACTTGTTAAAAACAATGTTTCATATACTGTATTAAAATTCAGCTTTTCGTATTTACGTTATTGTATTTAAATTCAAGTATTGCTTTCCGCACATTGCCCTATTAAGCTTTCCTTTGAAATCCCTTATGCATGCATCAACTCTGTTATAATTCCTGGTGTAACTTGCGTAAGCATTTACTTGCTTACCTTGGGAGTACTTCTGTACTCACCTTGCTAAATCTGTTGCCAGACTTCAAGGGCGACTACGACGGTGAGGACTACTTCAGCGAGTAGGATGCGTCTTGCAGTCATTCGCCTGTGGGAGGCTGGATGGGATGTGCTGCCACCTTTACTATCTTTCCGCTGTTTTTGTTTATTTTGTTGGCCTTGTGCCCTTATTGTAAGACTTGGCCTTCTGGCTGTATTTTCATTTAATAATATCTCGTGGTTATTTTTGCATGATATACATTGCTGTTGAACCTGTGTGCACTAGCTTTTCCAGGGATAGTGCGATTTACACAGAGGGGCTCGGAGTTGTTGTTCCGGGTCCCGACAACAGCCTTGGATATAATAGTTATTAATGTTACATTCTGTGCGGTGGCTTGTTGAGTACAATTTTGTGCTCACTGTTGCTTATTACCCTCCAGTTAGTCAAGATCAGAAAAAGGCCCTGCAATGCTTCAAAAGGGTCGACAGAGCTGGTATTCAAGAAGGCCATGGATATAGGTCACGAAACCCCAGTTGGCTGCCTGTGGGCAAGTCCTGAGGGTTCCACTGATGTGAAGATTTTCCGTTCGCATTCTTCGCCGCCCAATCGCCCATGTAAGTTATTATCAGATAATTATGCTTCCGCTTAGAATGTTGTTGATATCCAGTGATGTATCTGTGAGCACTAGCTACTGATCCAGGGAATAGTGCAGAAATCACACAGGAATTTGGATTGATAAAATCCGGTTCCGACATGCGTCGCATGGGTAACAAGGGAATGTAGGTTATGCGTCGTTTGGACCTAGCGTTGGCTACTTGGTTGGCTTGGAGTGGTCTTGGCTCGGGCTTTGGGCTAGCGTTGGCTTGTCCGACCAGTGGTAACCCACGCCGATTGTTTCAAGTAGGCTTTATTATTTTGTTCTCTATTCACGGTCGGTTGATATTGTGTGTTGTAACAACTTCAACTTACACATATTTTTTAAGGAGTGTATTTCGTTGTCAACGTCCCATGTGTTTTCTTTTCTTTTCTCCTCCAATTTGTCAATGTATTTAAGTATTCTTTCTTTTAGTTAGATGTAATCTTTAATATGTGAGGGCACTACTTTTTGATATGTGGAGGCACATAGTATGTAAACTTTAACTCTAACCAACAAAAATTAAAATCGGTCTGGGGGCCTATGCCCCCTATTCCTAACGTGCATCCACCCCTGATGCTCACATGGGCTATAATGGATGATCAACATGCGCTAGCACAAAGGACAATAAAACAAGCTACGCATGTGGGAGCACCCATAGCCAATGCATAGACAGCACCTTGCCCGTGGATCTTGGTTACCTCTGTCATGCAACAGTCATTATGGAGGCAATCCATATTTACTTCATGACAACACACGTGACGAAGGTGATTTACCCCATCCCAAAACCATGCATATTTAATGGGTTTATTTATTCTTCTATCATGTAGCACATTATCATTCTTCTATCATGTAGCGCATTATCTTTTTTAATGACTTGTTTGGAACATGAGAAAATTTCTATTTCCTCAAAAATCGAAATATTTTGTGTAAAAATCCTTTGTTTCAAACAAGATCTAAGTATTCATGTATGACTATTTACACAAACCATCATTAATTAAATGGCAGAATCCCTTTAGGTATCATCATTGGGCTTAGTGGTGGCTACAACATTCTACTTTGTTTCTTGAGTGAGATGATTCTTATTCATAGATGGAAAAGAGGCATTCAAAAGAAACTACGATGAAAATACTACCAAAAAGACCTGCCTTCTCCTAGAACAACTAATATCATCTGATGAGAATGCAAGTGACAACACAACAATTTTCTCCATAGAAGAGCATGGAAAGGTGACACATAACTTTGATTCCTCATGTATAGTTGGACGTGGAGGGCATGGTATGGTATACAAAGGTATATTATCCGATCAACATATGCTGGCTCTAAAAAATTCTAAGATCATTAAGCAAGATGAAATCAATAATTTTATCAATGTGGTTGCCATTCTCTCTTAGATAAATCACCGCAATATTGTAACACTTTTTGGATGTCTTGGAACTGAGGTTTCACTACTTGTGTGTGACTTTATTCCCAGTGGTTCGTTATTTGAAATTCTCCATGCTAATGCAGACAATGGCTTCTAGTTGTCTTGGGATGATAGCTTAAAGATTGCTGTAGAGGCTGCAGGAGCACTCTGTTATCTCCATTCCACAGCTTCACTATCATTATTTCAGCTCGATGTGAAGTCCTCAAACATAATACTGAATGGCAACTACCCTACTAAAGTTTCAGATTTTGGTTCTTCTCAATTGGTTTCTATTGATCAAACCCATGTCGTTACAAATGTACAAGGCACTTTTGGGTATTTAGATCCTGAGTACTACCAAACCAGGAAATTAAACAGGAAGAGTGTTTTGTACAGCCAGGGGCAGATGCACATTCTGCAATGGGGGGCACTGGCCCCCACGTCGATTTTAATTTTTGTTGCTTGTAGTACAACCTTACATAGTGTGTGCCCCTACAGACCAAAAACTAGTGCTCCCACATATATAAAAAAAAAGAAGGCTTAAACATGTTGACAAACAGGGAGAGAAAAGAAAAGAAAAATACACAGGACATTGACAAACTAGAGTCCATCCTTACATAGTTGAAGTTGGAGTGTCTTGCTTTGTCAACACCCTGCGTGTTTTTCTTTTATTTTCTCCCCTTGTTTGTCAACGTTTCTAAACATTTTTTCTTTTAGATAGATGTAATCTTTGATATATGCGGGGCGCTAGTTTTTAGTATGTGGGGGCACATACTGTGTAAACTTGGACTCTAAACAACACAAATTAAGATTGTCCCAAGGGCTTGTGCCCCCCTCTATTGCTAACGTGCATCCACCCCTGGTGGCCCACAATAATTTAAAGAACATAGAATTGAAATCCTAAAATCTAAATCACAAAATATAGCACTTAATTTTGTCAGCTAATCGTTACTTCGTAAGCTATGAAGATCATCAAACATTTAAACTTTGAAAGCAAGGAGTCAAGACGAGACAATGAGTGTACAACCTCATCTATATTTGTGACCGTCGGCCAAACTGTATACAACATTCACAGTTTAAATCACAGTTTTATCAGTATTCTCGATCTCTACCACAGACCGGTGAAGTCTATTAAAATTTAATCACAATTTGGCACATAAAATAATAACCCATTCAACCCTCTCGTAAGTCATGCTCAATTAATCATGGTAAAATCCTTAGTGATTATATCTGTGAAATACTAAGAGTGGAGCTTCTTCTCAAAAGAAAGAAACTATTAAAACTAAAGAAAACATTATCTTGGCCTTAAGGTAATTTCAAATCTTTAATACTCTTTCTAAATACCAATCTTGGAAGATTAAAGCATAAAGTAATAATTATTGAATAGTTATAATCCCTGACAGAAAATCCTGCTAAAACATAACTTGGCATCCAAACCTAATCTAATCATCCTCCAGTAATTAATATGTGCAATATTATGACTCATTTCCATTAAATTGCCGCCGTCAATCCTCTTTAATAAGTTGTGAATTATTAACTTGCTCCTAGCCATAATTGGATAAATACTCCACTTCATTAGGTATCTACAACCCTAAAATACATGCATTCAAGTATCTGATAAATCACCCCAGACAATCTTCCAAAGATGCATAATTCCTACCTAGCTCTTGGAACTTCCTTGATAAATATAAAAAAAGAATATAAAAGAAGTTATAAAGAAAAAGATCAAGTCCTGTATCTTGAATCATGCAGAAAGATCATGCGGGTAATCTTTTACTCAACTTCTTCCTGTATTATACAATTTTTCCTCACGGTAAAGCTATCAAATCAATTCCTTCCTTCATTCAAATCCGCTCCAACCTTCTACCTATTTACTCTTGCAATTATAAGCAACATAAAATGAGTTCAAATAATTTAAACCCGACTTTTGCCGCATTTGGATTTATTTGGTTTTCCATTTTGTTACAGCGTATTAGAAGGCTGCAGTCTGAAGACAACAAGACCAAACGGATTCGAGCTACAGTGAAGATTCAAGATTTTAATACAACTAACTGGTTAAGTGGGCTTTGAGTTAAATCAAGACCACGTAAATAATCAAGGCAAGTCATCACTTTGATCATATTGATCCCATATTTTGTAAAAGTTATGTTCTTTCAAATTATCGAAATGCATGCTTACTTTGTTATGCAAATTACATCAAGTGTAAGGTAGATATTACCCTTTTATGCTACCAATATTATTAATATGACATCCTTTACCATTTGATTCATTTAATCCTTGTCGCCCTAGATAATAATGCTATTAACATTAGCTAAGTCATATTTACTGCCAAGTGAGTCCAGAGCTAGGGCATTCAATTGTCCGGCTCATCATTATTCTTCAAAACAATCAAATTGATTTTTGGGCAGTCATTGGATGTAGATGGCTGATAGTTTTGGTACAGATTATCTTATGCTTCTCAAAACCCTAAAACTTGCTTACCTGTCTGGGCGGATGATAAGAGTAGTTGGTGGATGTAACATTGGGTTGCGGAAGCCTGTCTGGACAAATTAAGGACTTAATCTTGTGTTGACCTCTCCATGTAAAATAGTACAACCACAAGCTGGCAAAGTGTAGGCATGACTGAATAATTTGTATTTGCGAGTAATGGAATGCACTTCGGGGGAAAGCATGATTTTCCTCGCTGGACGCAAAGCGTCTTGGAGGTGGTCATGTCGCTGGATCGAGGCAGGCGCAAGAGAGGGTCTAGCTGGCGCCTAAATGGCCTTCCTGTAGACGAAACCTTAGCGAGTGCAGTTCTTTACTAGATGTATTGTAAAGATCATGTGATAACTCGATTGATCTGCGTATCTAAGGCAATATGCAGAATATAACAATTGATTTATCTCTTGTGGGTAAAGGTGTACAACTCTGCAGAGTCTAAAACTATTCGAATAGCTGTGCTCACGGTCAAGAGCAGACATAGAAACTTCCTCGAGTTAGTTCTTTTTCAAAAACCATTTTTTGGGCGGGATGAAAACTAAGTAGAGAGACGTACTCTACTTTGTTGGATTTTTTCTGGAGAGATGTACTCCAGCGATAATTAGGGTAGACGTAGCCCAGTAAACAAAAATTAGCACTGATGGAGGTAACCATACATCGTAAAGGTGGATGTAACTGCGCTACTATAAATATTGCACTCTCTTTACAACTTACACTTTGGTTAAAATTGCTAAGTCACAGGAATTTTATTATGATATTTGGAAATATTGCTTTAGCCAATAAAATAACCTCAATCCTCCTTTCACCGCCTTGCATATAATAGTTATTAGTGTTGCATTCTGTGTTGGCTTGTTGAGTACAATTTGTACTCATTGTTGCTTATTACCCTCCAATACCAATAATGTAAGAAAGCCCGCAATGCTTCAAAAGGGTCGATAGAGATGGTATTTAAGAAGGCCATGGACATAGGTCGCGAAACCCTGTTGGCTGCCGGTGGGCAAGTCGTGAGGGTTCCACTTGTGTCAAGATTTCATTCTTGCATTCTCGCTTTCTCGCCTAATCGCCCATGTAAGTTATTATTGTATAAATTATACTTCCGCTTAATATGTTTTTGATATACGATGATGTAATCGTGAGCATCTGCATCGATCCAGGAACAAAGCGCGTAAATCATAGAGGAATTCAGATTTCTAAATCCGGTTCGACAGAGCCAGATCGAGCATATCGACGGTAGGTCGTGACCTTAGTTAGCATGGCCGTTAGTTTGAAAGCTAAAACTATTTCTTTAAAACCTATTTGTGAAAATATAAGCATCACTGCTTCACCTTACCCTTCCTAGAAAGTCTCTTCTTACCTAAATCTTGATCTCTCCTTGTCTATATCTTGTTTTGACCAAGCTTTTAATTCTGGGAGCTCTCTTATCCTGAGATTCAAAATTTTAAGAATTTAGGACGTTTCTCGAGAATTCTTTCTGAAACCCTATTTCGGGCCAAAAGTTTGTGAGGTTTAAAAAGGATTGTTCGAAAGTTTATTTACCTTCCAAAATTGGGGTGTCAAAACTAATTACAATGGTTATTTCCAAAACCCATTTTAACAAACCTGACATTTTAAAGAATTTGTAAAATTCGATTTCTTTTCCAACTATTGTCGAAACCCACTTTGAGGCATATGAAATTTGGAGTATTAATATCAATCATTTGGGAGAAGCAATGATTTTGGAATAAATGTGGGTTGGTTTAAGTCAATTGCTAGAAAGGAGTTTTTGAGAAAGAGATGGTTGGACCAGCTTAATGCTTGGATTAACTAAAGGTTGGATTTGCTAAATCAGTGACAGCATGTGCCGCAATCTCTGAAGTAATTATGTACAAACCTTGGTGGATCTATGTCCGATCTTGGAAAGATAATGGTACAAATTTTGGGGAGGAAAGTGGATAAACCCATTTAAATGCTCAGATTAGCTAGACATTAGCTAAGCTATATAAGTGAATGGAATCAAACTTGTTTGGGATTTCTTGATTACAGTCATATATCAATCCTGGTGGACTTATGGCAAGGACGGAAGAAAATGGTCAGATTCAAATGATTGGATTGATTACAACCAATTGAAATACTTGGAATATGGTTGACCAATGAAGGGATTGTTGGATTATCTAGGTAATTGAAAAGAATGGATAACAACCCGCTGATTGAAAACTTGATTGATAACCTCATTATCAGTGGATAACTCCTACCAAGGCAGTACCTCGGGAGGAAGAATTGTGTATGATGAGATTTGATTACTCAATGAGCCAACCATAATTATGCATCAATGGTACTGAGACTTGGATTGTTAAGGAGCCATGATATAAATGATGGATTGAGGAAATATCATTAGGAGATATGAAGTTAGGACAAGTAGCCAATAGTGAATTTTTGATGAAATTTGGATTTATAAGGATTAGGTGATCCTAAATTATTGGGGTTTGGAATTTTCATGAGGATAGATAACCTTGATGGATTATTGGAAACCTTGGATTGTGCAAAAATTTGGTGATTAGTGGATCAGATGAATGATAATATTTCTTTGATTGAGGATTTTAACCAGCAGAGAGAGATAGATTGGAAAAATAGAAAGGCCTTGATTTCTAAGGCTAAGATAAAGAGCTATGATTCATGAGTTAATGTTGGAAGGTACTAGAATACCTTTGCAAAGAGACTGGGTTTCGAGTATTGCTACAAAACTTCTATCTATCTTCCTTTACAAAGAAAATTGATTTTGAATTTTCTTTCTCAATATTTGAAAACTCAAGGAATTTAATTCCCAAGAGCTAGTTCCTCAAAACCGGAGCTTGGGAATCTATTTGCTTTATAAAACATAAAGAAACCTATCTTTATAAGCATTTCTGAAGGCCATACCCCAAAGTCCTTCACTTCTAAAACAGTAAAGAGAAGTAATGGAGTTGCTGCCCGAAAGCATATCTCTGTGCTTTCATTTCCTTTACTTCTGTTTACAAAAAGGAGTTCTTGCTTTCTTCTTCTCGACGAAGCTTAGTGTTGAGAACCCTGTGCCCTTTTGTGTGATGCCTCGCTTAGACGTTGCTTCCTTGCAAACCTTTATTTGACCCTGTGTACTGCCTTCTTGCCCTCAGGCATTGTATTTTGCAATCACAGGAAAAAGCTTGTTTTATGAAAATTTGGTTGTTCTGTGTGGTGGCGTGCGCCCCATTCTCTGGTGCGCTCTCCTTTGGTTAAAATATCTTATCCCTGCGAACCTCTCCATACCTCATGCTAATTCCATCTTATCTTAATTGCCGAACCCTCATCAAGCCTTCACTCAAGAGATGGCTGATAACCAAGTTAAGATGATCAAAGCTCGCAAGATCAAAGGGAACCATACCTCGGAGAAGGACAACAATTCAGGCAAACTAAACAACAAAAGAATCAAGACTCAGCCTCATAATGGACAAACTACTCAAGCCATCCTCAAGCAGGCAATTATCACCGTCAGAAATAAGCGAAAGAGACAAGTAATTGATGCCCAACAAGACCCTAATCATACATACAAGTTGCCATCCAACCCGGTGGTACGAGAAGGATTAAAGAAAAACCATCACGATGGAAACACTAGTAACATTGTACCCAGTAAATCTCAAAGGGACATCAGTGGGTACAAAAATAGCAAACATTACTCTAATAAGTGCCCCAAAAAGAATCCGCACCAAAGAATCATTTGTTTTAATTGCGGCTACCTGGGACATATATCAAGAAACTGCCCCCAACGGGAATTGGATAAATAGAAGGAGAAGGCTGTCAACACCAACCTCAGCCTCAACAAGGAAAAATACTGGAATCTTGATAAGGGACAAGACATGCCTTACCAAACCGCAATCTCTGAACCAGAAGCTCTACCCATTGCCTCTTGCAGTGAATGTGGCAAGAGAGGACACCACGCCCTATCATGTCCTCCACTACGACAGAACCAAGACAGAGCATGCTTTACGTACGGACAAAAAGGGCACTATTACTACCAATGCGCCAACCCCTATTGCCCCTACTGCATGAAACACCACCTGCCGGGAGAATGCTACAAAAACCTAGTGGCATGCACTCGGTGCGGAGAAAAAGGACATCAAGATGACCAATGCACCGTCAATTGCCCCAATTGTGACGAAGATCACCAACCAGAAGAATGTCCAATGAACAAAGTCACATACTTCCTTTGTGAAGGACAAGACCACTGCCCCAAGAATTGCTCCATGAATATATTGCTGACCCAAGCTGCTGAGATACAACGGATGAGCCTGCAAGTAGCCATCAAACGTGCTATGGCAGGAGCTGGTAAAAGAAATCAGTAATGGACACCTGATTTTAAGGGGGGTAGCAAGGATAACGCAAGGATCTCAGAGTGCCACAATAACGGACTACTACCACCCCTCCAGCTTAAAAAGATTTTTAGGCTTAGCATTAATGGACAACAAGAACACCTGGAAATTTAGTACGATGCATGAAGAGGTAACTGCTACAAATTCTACGAAGAAGACCGAGGTTTCTCTACGCACCTCATCTCTCCAAGTGTTAACCCATTTTTGTGCAGGTTTCTTTTTACCCCTAGCTACTCCAAGGAAAGAAACAAGCTTGCCAAGCAGACCCATGTAACCTATTGCTAGCCACTTGTTCCTCCACCTCTTTCTTTCTACTCTACCCGAATCTCGGGGACGAGATTCCTTTTACGGTGGGTAGGATTTGTAACATCCCAAAATTATGGGACTATTGTAATTACGAAAATCAATAGTCTTTGGTCACTTTTTCGATGCTATTTAAAAACTTTGAAGCTCATTGGAATTCTCGTTTGGTTTTGTCCTGAGCAATTCCAGCAACCAACTAAAATAAAAATCTAGGAAGTTAATTTGAGCCAAAAACTCGAGTATAGCATTCAAATTAAAATCTTGATCTCGATAAAAACTTTGAAATTCAAATTTAATACCAGATTTCCTCCATATCATATCCGCAAAAATTCAAAATCCAAAACCATCTCTAGTATTCGAAATTAGGGAGTCAATAATGCCCCAAATTGCAATCGACTTCTTGAACCTAAGTTTCAGAATTTGAATTTTCATATCTCTTGGAACCTCAACCCCTTTATCAATTCCTCCTTTTTGTCTTTCTTCCCTCTTCCACTCTCCTCTTTACTCCTCCCACCAGCCAACTACCCGGCTGTAATGCTTGTAGTGCGTCATCAATCACCACGCACTAAGCCAGCTGCACCTAGCCCTGCCCCTTTCTTTTCCTATACCCAGCCGGCCTAGTGCCCCTCTTCCCCACCGGCCTACTCCTTTTGATTCAACTGAGTGCAGCGCTGTCCCTTGGCTCTCACCCATCATCACCTGGCTCTACGCCCTCCTCCTCCCTCTAACTCGCCCCCTCTTTCCTTTGGCTCCAAGAAGGACCGACATGGCCCCTTTTCCTTCGCCTCGGCCTACACTAGCGCTTTCTCCTCATCCCCGCGCTGGCCTCGCTCTATCCTCCCCCACCTGGGCGCCCGCGTTCAATGAGCCTCCAGTCTCATCACGACGCCCGTATGCCTACCGCCCTTCCCCCTACCGTTGGCCTCGATTTCCCCAGCCCCAAGGCCGCATCAGCCTTGCAGCATCCTCTCAGCACTGCCTGCCGCCTCTCCCCTACCTCGGGCTTCAAAGCCCAGTCGAACTAATGCCGCCACCCTCCATTACTCCGGCCTGGCTCGCTTAGCACCCCTGCCATCATTTGGCTAGCACCAGCCCCTGCCCGTTGTGTCGCCGAGCTAGACGTCGGCCTTGCCTGCACCTTGCTTCCACCGCCTATGCACGATTGATGCCGCAACAGCCATGGCATTTACAACCACCGCGCCTAGCTGCCAGCTTCACTTCCCTGCTAACCCCACCTCTGGCTCTACCGCCGCGCTACCGAAGCCCGGCATTACTCCACCACCCCGCTGCCTTCAATACCTTCAGCGGCCAATCATCTCTCATGGTGTATAAGAAATCCTTGAGCTCCCCTCCCCACTCTCCAAGAGCCCCTAATCCTGCACTTGCTCGATTTCGGCCGAGTCGCCCCTGAGTTTACTCTGGCTACCACCCGGTGCCTCTTACCCCTCCGGCAAGATTTACCAAATCCACCTGCGTCACGATGAGCCTCCGGTCACCCTCTGCTTCCCGTGCAGTTAATTGAAAGTTCATCACCCGAGCCCGGCGTGCCCAACTTTTCTTCGTTTCCAACCGGACACTGCTATCTTCACTGGCATCTTCCTCTCGGCCAATCCCCCTTCAATTCCTCGCTGTGGGAGCGGCTCCTCAGCACCACGAAGCTTCTCCAACCACCAGCGAGTGCTCTTCCCCACCCAGGTGACCCCTCCATGGGAGCCGTCCAGCACCGCCGATGGAGCATGTCGCCAGGCCATCTCAGTGCTTCCCAGACTGAGCAACCACCTCAGGTGAAATCCCCTTGCCACCCTTCAACTCAGGCTCGCCCCGATTGTTCATCTCCCTCTTCTCCGATCACCACCGCCCCGGAGCTTCTTGTCCTGGCTGCCGAAGAACTGCCCTGAGATGTTTCAGTTCGGGCAGGAGCCATGCCAACACCCCCCTTTTCTAGCCTCCCTGGCTCCCTGGGACTCTCGTGAGCGCCGCCGATGGCTCCCCGGATGCCCCGCCGGCAAGCCCTGCCACCCCGGGCGCCGCCTCTTGCCTGTGCTTCGGCCTTTTTTTCCTCCCAACCAAGCGCCTCAGGGCCTGTTCTTTTTTTGCTGCAGCTGATGGCTTTTGGCTGCGGCTAATGGCTTTTTGGCTGTTTGCGATAGAGATTACGGAAAGAGAAATACTCGCTTGCAATTTTTGATGATACAGATATTAGTTTTCTAACGTGTACTACAATTAACTTGTAGACCCCATCTTAAAAAAAATACTCCATTTAAAAGTTAGTTACTGTAGCAAAAATCAAAAGAAGCTTTTAGAAGCCGCAAAAGAACAGGGCCTCAGTCACCTGCCTTGCCTCCCCTGTCCCCTCTCTCTCTCTCGGTTAAGACCGATGACAAGGCGGGCCCTGCTTTTAACGGAATGACTGGAGGCAATCCTTCAGTTGCTGATCTCAGTGGAGTTGGTGTGGTTAAGTTTTGAAATTTGCACTGAAGCATCTCTTTAATTACTCTACTGATCTTTGGAGCAAATAAAATAATGTACCCAGTATCTGATTTTGAAAGTATAAACTGGAATGTTAACAAAAGTATAAGCAAAATATTGCTAGCAATAATTGTTGAGCTAGAATTTAATTGTTGGCGCTAACCATAGAATGTTGTATATTAAGAAGATAACCTAAAAGTAATTGCCAGATTAAAACTTTCAAGATAATCATCTCAAGAGCTAAAAATCATAGTTTTATCAGTACTCTCGATCTCTACCACAGACCGGTGAAGTCTATTAAAATTCAATCACAATTTGGCACATAAAATAATAACCCATTTAACCCTCTCGTAAGTCATGCTCAATTAATCATGGTAAAATCCTTAGTGATTATATCTGTGAAATACTAAGAGTGGAGCTTCTTCTCAAAAGAAAGAAACTATTAAAACTAAAGAAAATATACAACCCTAAAAGTTGTGAATACTAAGAGTGGAGCTTCTTCTCCATTAAATTGCCGCCGTCAATCCTCTTTAATAAGTTGTGAATTATTAACTTGCTCCTAGCCATAATTGGATAAATACTCCACTTCATCCTATATCTACAACCCTAAAATACATGTATTCAAGTATCTGATAAATCACCCCAGACAATCTTCCAAAGATGCATAATTCCTACCTAGCTCTTGGAACTTCCTTGATAAATATAAAAAAAGAATATAAAAGAAGTTATAAAGAAAAAGATCAAGTCATGTATCTTGAATCCTGCAGAAAGATCCTGCAGGTAATCTTTTACTCAACTTCTTCCTGTATTATAAAATTTTCCCTCATGGTAAAGCTATCAAATCAATTCCTTCCTTCATTCAAATCCGCTCCAACCTTCTACCTATTTACTCTTGCAATTATAAGCAACCTAAAATGAGTTCAAATAATTTAAACCCGACTTTTGCCGCATTTGGATTTATTTGGTTTTCCATTTTGTTACTACGTATTAGAAGGCTGCAGTCTGAAGACGACAAGACCAAATGGATTCGGGCTACAGTGAAGATTCAAGATTTTAATACAACTGACTGGTTAAGTGGGCTTTGAGTTAAATCAAGACCACGGTAAATAATCAAAGCAATTCATCACTTTGATCATATTGATCCCACATTTTGTAAAAGTTATGTTCTTTCAAATTATCGAAATGCATGCTTACTTTGTTATGCAAATTACATCAAGTGTAAGGTAGATATTACCCTTTTATGCTACCAATATTATTAATATGACATCCTTTACCATTTGATTCATTTAATCCTTGTCGCCCTAGATAATAGTGCTATTAACATTAGCTAAGTCATATTTACTGCCAAGTGAGTCCAGAGCTAGGGCATTCAATTGTCCGGCTCATCATTATTCTTCAAAACAATCGAATTGATTTTTGGGCAATCATTGGATGTAGATGGCTGATAGTTTTGGTACAGATTATCTTATGCTTCAAAACCCTAAAACTTGCTTACCTGTGTGGGCGGATGGTAAGAGTGGTTGGTGGTTGTAACATTGGGTTGCGGAAGCCTGTCTGGACAAATTAAGTACTTAATCTTGTGTTGACCACTCCATGTAAAATAGTACAACCACAAGTCGGCAAAGTGTAGGCATGATGAATAATTTGTATTCGCCAAGAAGGAATGCACTTCGGGGAAAGCACGATTTTCTCGCTGGACGCAAAGCCTCCTTTCACCGCCTTGCATATAATAGTTATTAGTGTTGCATTCTGTGTGGTGGCTTGTTGAGAACAAAAGAAAGCCCTGCAATGCTTCAAAAGGGTCGACAGGATGGTATTTAAGAAGGCCATGGACATAGGTCGTGAAACCCAGCTTGGTCGCTGTGGGCAAGTCGTGAGGGTTCCACTTGTGTGAAGATTTCCTCTTCTGCATTCTCTGCTTTCTCGACCTAATCGGCCCATGTAAGTTATTACTATATAAATTATACCTCTGTTTGATATGTTTTTGATATACTGTGATGTAACTGTGAGCACTGGCTACTGATCCAGGGAACAGTGCAGAAATCACAGAGGAATTCGGATTTCTAAATCTGGTTCCGACATTTGTTAATGTGTTTAAGTATTCTTTCTTTTAGTTAGATGTAATCTTTAATATCCGAGGGCACTAGTTTTTGATTTGTGGAGGCACATAGTATGTAAACTTTAACTCTAACCAACAAAAATTAAAGTTGGTCTGGGGGCCTATGCCCCCTATTCCTAACGTGCATCCACCCCTGATGCTCACATCGGGTATAATGGATGAGCAACATGCGCTAGCACAAAGGACAATAAAACAAGCTACGCATGTGCGAGCACCTATGTGCATAGACAGCACCTTGCCCGTGAATCTTGGTTACCTCTGTCATGCAATAGTCATTATGGAGGCAATCCATATTTACTTGATGACAACACATGTGACGAAGGTGATTTACCCCATCCCAAAACCATGCATATTTAATGGGTTTATTTATTCTTCTATCATGTAGCGCATTATCTTTTTTAATGACTTGTTTGGAACATGAGAAAATTTCTATTTCCTCAAAAATCCAAATATTTTGTGTGAAAATCCTTTGTTTCAAGCAGGATGTAAGCATTCATGTATGACTATTTACACAAACCATCATTAATTAAATGGCTAAATCCCTTTAGGTATCATCATTGGGCTTAGTGGTGGCTACCACATTCTACTTTGTTTCTTGAGTGGGATAATTCTTATTCGTAGATGGAAAAGAGACATTCAAAAGCAACTACAAAGAAAATACTTCCAAAAAAACCAAGGCCTTCTCCTAGAACAACAAATATCATCTGATGAGAATGCAAGTGACAAGACAAAAATTTTCTCCATAGAAGAGCTTGAAAAGGTGGCAAATAGCTTTGCTTCCTCATGTATAGATGGACATGGTGGGCATGGTTTGCTATACAAAGGTGAATTATCCGATCAACGTGTGCTGGTTGTAAAAAATTCTAAGATCATTGAGCAAGATAAAAATTGATAATTTTAAAAATGAGGTTGTTGTTCTCTCTCAGATAAATCACCGCAATATTGTAACACTTTTTGGATGTCTTGGAACTGAGGTTCCACTACTTGTGTGTGACTTTATTCCCAATGGATCGTTATTTGTAATTCTCCATGCTAATGCATGCGGTGGCTTCCAGTTGTCTTGGGATGACTGCTTAAAGACTACTGCAAAGGCTATAGGAGCACTCTGTTATCTCCATTCCACAACTTCACTGTCATTATATCACCGTGATGTGAAGTCCTCGAACATAATTTTGGATGGCAACTACCCTGCTAAAGTTTCAGATTTTGGTGCTTCACGATTGGTTTCTATTGATCAAACCAATGTTGTTACAAATGTACAACACACTTTTGGGTATTTTGATCCTAAGTACTACCAAACCAGGAAATTAAATGGGAAGAGTGATGTGTACAGCCAGTGGCAGATGCACATTCTCCAATGGGGGGCACTGGCCCCCATGCCGATTTTTTTTTTTGCTCAGAGTACAACCTTACATAGTATGTGCCCCCTCGTACAAAAAGCTGGTGCCCCCACATCTATCTAAAAAAAGAAGGCTTAAACATGTTGACAAAACAGGGGGAGAAAAGAAAAGAAAAATACGCATGATATTGACAAACTAGAGTCCAACCTTACATTGTTGAAGTTGGAGTGTCTTGCTTTGTCAACGTCCTATGTGTTTTTCTTTTCTTTTCTCCCCCTGTTTGGCAATGTGTTTAAGCATTCTCTATTTTAGATAGATGTAATCTTTGATATATGCGGGGCACTAGTTTTTGGTATGTGAGGGCACATACTGTGTAAACTTGGACTCCAAACAACACAAATTAAAATTGGCCCAGGGGCCTGTGCCCCCCTCTATTGCTAACGTGCCTCCAACCCTGGTGGCCCACTATATTTTAATGATCATAGAATTGAAATCCTAAAATCTAAATCACAAAATATAGCACTTATTTTGGCCAGCTGATCATTACTTCGTAAACTATGAAGATCATTCAACATTTAAACTTTGAAAGCAACGAGTGAAGACGAGACGACGAGTGGACAACCTCATCTATTGTTGTGACCATCGACCAAACTATATACAACATACATACTCCGAGATTTACTCCATCTACGTGCGCATCCATTCAGATTAACATAGCGAGAAATCTAACATACCATTTGACGCACGCAGGCGCAAGTGAGAAGTGGTCAGCATTCTCCCAAACGATGATAGCTCCAGCGTCGGGCCCATCACCACTGCAAACAAAAGGTTGTCTGAGTGCTGCGCCGCATGGGTAACAAGGGAATGTAGGTTATGCGTCGTTTGGACCTAGCGTTGGCTACTTGGTTGGCTTGGAGCTGGTGTTGGCTCGGGCCTTTGGCTAGCGTTGGCTTGGGTCTGGACGAGCTGGTGACCCACGCTCGACTGTTTCAAGTAGGCTTTATTATTTTGTTCTCTGTTCACGGTCGGTTGATATTATGTGTTGTAACAACTTCAACTTACACATATTTTTAGGAGTGTATTTCTTTGTCAACGTCCTATGTGTTTTTCTTTTCTTTTCTCCTCCAATTTGTCAATGTGTTTAAGTATTCTTCCTTTTAGTTAGATGTAATCTTTAATATGTGAGGGCACTAGTTTTTGATTGGTGGAGGCACATAGTATGTAAACATTAACTCCAACCAACAAAAATTAAAGTTGGTCTGGGGGCCTGTGCCCCCTATTCCTAACGTGCATCCACCCCTGATGCTCACATGGGCTATAATGGATGATCAACATGCGCTAGCACAAAGGACAATAAAACAAGCTACGCATGTGCGAGCACCCATAGCCAATGCATAGACAGCACCTTAACCGTGAATCTTGGTTACCTCTGTCATGCAACAGTCATTATGGAGGCAATCCATATTTACTTGATGACAACACATGTGACGAAGGTGATTTACCCCATCCCAAAACCATGCATATTTAATGGGTTTATTTATTCTTCTATCATGTAGCGCATTATCTTTTTTAATGACTTGTTTGGAACATGAGAAAATTTCTATTTCCTCAAAAATCCAAATATTTTGTGTGAAAATCCTTTGTTTCAAACAGGATGTAAGCATTCATGTATGACTATTTACACAAACTATCATTAATTAAATGGCTAAATCCCTTTAGGTATCATCATTGGGCTTAGTGGTGGCTACCACATTCTACTCTGTTTCTTGAGTGGGATGATTCTTATTCGTAGATGGAAAAGAGACATTCAAAAGCAACTACAAAGAAAATACTTCCAAAAAAACCAAGGCCTTCTCCTAGAGCAACTAATATCATCTACTGAGAATGCAAGTGACAAGACAAAAATTTTCTCCATAGAAGAGCTTGAAAAGGTGACAAATAGCTTTGCTTCCTCATGTATAGATGGACACGGTGGGCATGGTATGGTATACAAAGGTGAATTATCCGATCAACATGTGCTGGTTGTAAAAAATTCTAAGATCATTGAGCAAGATAAAAATTGATAATTTTAACAACGAGGTTGCTGTTCTCTCTCAGATAAATCGCCACAATATTGTAACACTTTTTGGATGTCTTGGAACTGAGGTTCCACTACTTGTGTGTGACTTTATTCCCAATGGATCGTTATTTGTAATTCTCCATGCTAATGCATGCGGTGGCTTCCAGTTGTCTTGGGATGACTGCTTTAATACTACTGCAGAGGCTATAGGAGCACTCTGTTATCTCCATTCCACAACTTCACTATCATTATATCACCGTGATGTGATGTCCTCGAACATAATTTTGGATGGCAACTACCCTGCTAATGTTTCAGATTTTGGGGCTTCACGATTGGTTTCTATTGATCAAACCAATGTTGTTACAAATGTACAACACACTTTTGGGTATTTTGATCCTAAGTACTACCAAACCAGGAAATTAAACGGGAAGAGTGATGTGTACAGCCAGTGGCAGACGCATGCCGATTTTAATTTTTTTTGCTCAAAGTACAACCTTACATAGTATGTGCCCCCTCGTACAAAAAACTGGTGCCCCCACATCTATCCAAAAAAAGAAGGCTTAAACATGTTGACAAAACAGGGGGAGAAAAGAAAAGAAAAATACGTATGATATTGACAAACTAGAGTCCAACCTTACATTGTTGAAGCTGGAGTGTAACATGTTGACAAAACAGGGGGAGAAAAGAAAAGAAAAATACGCATGATATTGACAAACTAGAGTCCAACCTTACGTTGTTGAAGTTGGAGTGTCTTGCTTTGTCAACGTCCTATGTGTTTTTCTTTTCTTTTCTCCCCCTGTTTGGCAATGTGTTTAAGCATTCTCTATTTTAGATAGATGTAATCTTTGATATATGTGGGGCACTAGTTTTTGGTATGTGAGGGCACATACTATGTAAACTTGGACTCTAAACAACACAAATTAAAATTGGCCCAGGGGCCTGTGCCCCCCTCTATTGTTCACGTGCATCCACCCCTGGTGGCCCACAATATTTTAAAGATCATAGAATTGAAATCCTAAAATCTAAATCACAAAATATAGCACTTATTTTGGCCAGCTGATCATTACTTCGTAAACTACGAAGATCATTGAACATTTAAACTTTGAAAGCAAGGAGTGAAGACGAGACAACGAGTGGACAACCTCATCTATTGCTGTGACCGTCGACCAAACTGTATACAACATACATACTCCGAGATTTACTCCATCTGCATGCGCATGCATTCAGATTAACATAGCGAGAAATCTAACATACCGTTTGACTCACGCAGGCGCAAGTGAGAAGCGGTCAGCATTCTCCCAAATGATGATAGCTCCAGCGTCGGGCCCATCACCACTGCAAACAAAAGGTTGTGTGAGTGCTGCGCCGCATGGGTAACAAGGGAATGTTGGTTATGCGTCGTTTGGACCTAGCGCTGGCTACTTGGTTGGCTTGGAGCTGGTGCTGGCTTGGGCCTTAGGCTAGCGTTGGCTTGGGTCTAGACTAGCTGGTGACCCACGCTCGATTGTTTCAAGTAGGCTCTATTATTTTCTTCCCTTTTCATGGTCGGTTGATATTGTGTGATGTAAGAACTTCAACTTACACACATTTTTTTGGAGTGCATTTCTTTGTCAGTATCCTATGTGTTTTTCTTTTCTTTCCTCCTCCTATTTGTCAATGTGTTTAAGTATTCTTTCTTTTAGTTAGATGTAATCTTTGATATGTGAGGGCACTAGTTTTTGATATGTGGAGGCACATAGTATGTAAACTTTAACTCTAACCAACAAAAATTAAAATCGGTCTGGGGGCCTATGCCCCCTATTCCTAACGTGCATCCACCCCTGATGCTCACATTGGGTATAATGGATGAGCAACATGTGCTAGCACAAAGGACAATAAAACAAGCTACGCATGTGCGAGCACCCATACCCAATGCATAGACAGCACCTTGCCCGTGGATCTTGGTTACCTCTGTGATTGCAATAGTGATTATATAGGCAATCCACATGTACTTGGTGACAACACACGTGACGAAGGTGATTTACCCCATTCCAAAATCATGCATATTTAATGGGTTTATTTATTCTTCTATCATGTAGCGCCTTAGCTTTTTTAATGACTTGTTTGGAACATGAGAAAATTTCTATTTCGACAAAAATCGAAATATTTTGTGTGAAAATCCTTTGTTTCAAACAGGATCTAAGTATTCATGTATGACTATTTACATAAACCATCATTAATTAAATGGCAAAATCCCTTTAGGTATCATCGTTGGGTTTAGTGGTGGCTACGACATACTAGTTTGTTTCTTGAGTGAGATGATTCTTATTCGTAGATAGAAAAGAGAGATTCAAAAGCAACTATGATGAAAATACTACCAAAAAAACCAAGACCTTCTCCTAGAACAACTAATATCATCTGATGAGAATGCAAGTGACAACACAACAATTTTCTCCATAGAAGAGCATGAAAAGGTGACACATAACTTTGATTCCTCATGTATAGTTGGACATGGAGGGCATGGTATGGTATACAAAGGTATATTATCCGATCAACATATGCTGGCTCTAAAAAAATTCTGAGATCATTAAGCAAGATGAAATCGATAATTTTATCAATGTGGTTGCCATTCTCTCTTAGATAAATCACCGCAATATTGTAACACTTTTTGGATGTCTTGGAACTGAGGTTCCACTACTTGTGTGTGACTTTATTCCCAGTGGTTCGTTATTTGGAATTCTCCATGCTAATGCAGACAATGGCTTCTAGTTGTCTTGGGATGATAGCTTAAAGATTCCTGTAGAGGCTGCAGGAGCACTCTGTTATCTCCATTCCACAGCTGCACTATGATTATTTTAGCTTGATGTGAAGTCCTCGAACATAATATTTGGTGGCAACTACCCTACTAAAGTTTCAGATTTTAGTTCTTCTCGATTGGTTTCTATTGATCAAACCCATGTCGTTACAAATGTACAAGGCACTTTTGGGTATTTAGATCCTAAGTACTACCAAACCAGGAAATTAAACGGGAAGAGTGTTGTGTACAGCCAGGGGTAGATGCACATTCTGCATTGGGGGGCACTAGCCCCCACGTCGATTTTAATTTTTGTTACTTGGAGTACAACCTTACATAGTGTGTGCCCCCACATACCAAAAACTAGTGCTCCCACATATATAAAAACAAGAAGGCTTAAACATGTTGACAAATAGGGAGAGAAAAGAAAAGAAAAATACACAGGACATCGACAAACTAGAGTCCATCCTTACATAGTTGAAGTTGGAGTGTCTTGCTTTGTCAACACTCTGCGTGTTTTTCTTTTATTTTCTCCCCCTGTTTGTCAACGTTTCTAAACATTTTTTCTTTTAGATAGATGTAATCTTTGATATATGCGGGGCACTAGTTTTTGGTATGTGGGGGCACATACTGTGTAAACTTGGACTCTAAACAACACAAATTAAAATTGTCCCAAGGGCCTGTGCCCCCCTCAATTGCTAACGTGCATCCACCCCTGGTAGCCCACAATAATTTAAAGGACATAGAATTGAAATACTAAAATCTAAATCACAAAATATAGCACTTAATTTTGTCCGCTAATCGTTACTTCGTAAGCTATGAAGATCATCAAACATTTAAACTTTGAAAGCAAGGAGTCAAGACGAGACAACGAGTGGACGACCTCATCTATTGTTGTGACTGTCGACCAAACTGTATACAACATACAAACTCGAGATTTACTCCATCTGCATGTGCATGCATTCAGATTATGATATAGATATTATAGGTGCTGAATTCATATATATGTCTTGTGCTTATTGTCGTGCTAAATGGTTTAGGCGAAACAAAGGGAATACAAAAACAGATGACAAATACATATACCACGCATGTACTTTCTACTCTTTGTCTAATACTCTTTCAGCTTATCAAAAGCCGAGGACGGCTTTTCTTGATGAAGGAGAGGATGATGCGGATAGCACAAGCATTACCTATTTTCTCCTACATCACATTCAGCTCTACAACCACGCTTTGAAGTTTGAAGCTTGAGGTGCTTTATATTCATATTCAAGGCATGGATTTCCTAAAAGGAGTTACTGAGCCAAATAAAATTATCAGGTGAATTCCTTCCCTAAATAATGACATATAACAATATTAAGAATAGATTACTACCTAATGCATCTTTTTTATGTGTTCTTAGATTCGAGGAAAGATACTGTATGAAAAGGACTTTTAGGGACAGGGAAGCATAGCCACAAAAGATCCCACGGTAGTAGAAGATTGACATAAAGTGATGTAAGCGCATATGTTAGCATAGCCACGAAGATCCTTTAGCCACGAAGATCATACAAACATGATGTCAGCGCTTACCTCATCGCTTGTTAGCCCCAAGTCATCATAGCCACGTAAGATCGTATGGCCACGAAGATCGTACAAACATGATGTCGGCACTTACCTCATCGCTTTCTTAGCCCCCAAGTCAACATAGCCACAGAAGATCGTATGACCACAGAAGATCGTACAAACATGATGTCAGCGCTTACCTCATCACTTTCTTAACCCCCAAGTCACCTCACCCTATAAATGGGGGGGTACCCCCCCATGTACATAGTTCATGCTTGGAGTTTTAGTAGAACACTTTGTTCCTTTTGTGTGTGAGGCATTACCACCACTAATTGGGATTGGGTGTTATTTCTGAGTTGCTACTCCGTTGTTCTTGCGAATCCCTGGTGATTGCTTGAACGTGTCTGCTCCACGATAGCGAGTAGACGAAGGCTGTAGCATGTGGTTGAGTAATTTGAGTGCTGCAGGTTGCCGTATAGAGACGGTGGTTGACCGCATCAATTGCTAGGCTGCACGGGCTAGTTATCCATAATCCTACGTCGTGAAGATCGGGCCACCCTTCCCCGCATCAGCTTGGTATCAGAGCACCAGGTTTACACGGTAGGATTTTACCCTCTATATTTATTGTTTTCTTTCCTATCCAGAAAAAGCCACACAAAAATATTGTTCTTTGCCGTAGTTTCAATTGAAAATTTTGGTGAGTTTTGCTAGGTTTTAATCCATTAGAACCTTGCTTACTTGCTGATCTAAAAATCTTTATTCGCGTTACTTTTGTTTAAGCTAATCTGAAAATCATTGTTAGTCGAATAGAAAGTTGTTGTTGTCTTGCGCATAGAACATCACTCAAATCTGAATTTGCGCAACTTGGTTATTTCAGCTTCACTTATATTCTTTTGAGAACCCGATCTATCCTTTGTGAAAACTTTGATCCTATTTGAAGACTAGCTTTTGAGTATTGCTAGGGCTTTGCACACTTGATATCATCTTGAATTTTGTGACTGAATTATTGGATATGTTGTAAGATCTTGATATATCTGCTGACCTTGGTGCAAAAGAAAAGTAAAAAAAATAGTACAAAAAAAAAGAGCAGAAGCAAGAAAGAAAAAAAGAAGCAAGAAACAAAAAAAAAGAAGGAAGTGTCGTGGTCAGTATTTTATCAAGCATAAATTTCATTCCAAAGTTCGGTAAAGTTTTGATTCCTGTGTGCAAATCTATAGCCCGTTTACATCAACTGCAATCAAGCTAGCGTCTTTCTATAACTTGTGCAACACGAGCTATTTTGATCTTCACTTATTGCTAGCGTTATAGCTCATTCCTTGGTTGCATTAAGTTCCATTATCTTTGTGCGTGAGTTGCTATAATCTTCACTTATATCTTGAGATCAGCAACTAGGTATTGGATTTCTAGTTTGGATTATTACTTATCTTGACAATATCTAGAATTTCAATTGAGTAGGAATATACCAACCCTCCAAGCTCCACATATAGCCATTGTCAAAATACAGACTTGGGCCTTGAATTACTCAACTCATCACCTACACCCGTCTACCGCTACCAGAGTACATGCACTTGACCAATCTATCAAGCATTCATAAGAACTTCGGTAAGCAAGAAGTGAGACTAAGTGATTCCACATTTTATACCTATTAGATAGGATGGGAATTTTTGTTTGCTGCAACTAATCATGGTAGGTCACGAATATGTGGAACTTCCTTTCTATGGAAGCAATGATCCGGAGGAGTATCTTGACTGGGAAGGACGAATGGAGAATATCTTTGAATTTCAGATGCTTCCCGAAGCCCAAGAGGTGGAGCGGGCCACTATGGAGTTTGAAGACTATGCTTATAGTTGGTGGCAACAACTATTCGGAAGGCGACTTATTAAATCTTGGTTAGATTTGAAGGTATTTATGAGAAATGAGTTTGTGCCATCCTATTATGAGCAGGAACTACTTCATCATGTGGAGAGCATCACACAAGGGAGTCGAGCTGTCCAAGATTACTATGTTGAGCTGAAATATGCAATGCGTCGTGCTGGTATCACTAGTGCATATAAAGAGAAGGCATACTTCAAAAGAGGTTTGAATTCTAAAATCGCTACTGGACTTCAACATAAATATTTCAGTAGGATGCATGATCTTGTGAATTATGCTATAGAGGAGGAGAACAGAATTAAGGAGCAGCATATACCTCGGTTCAATTTAGGTCGAAGCCCTACATCTTCACCTATTTCCTCAGCTAGGTTCACTCTTGGGTTATCCAGAGCTGATAAGAGAAAGGACCTAGGTATTTTGCCCCCAAATAAGTTCACGCATAAAGTTCGACAAGATGAAGAGGAAGTTCTAGTCGTAGAAGAAACACCTCCAGGGGTTGTATCTCATTTCCGCATACAACGTACTCTCATGTCACCAATAGATGAGAGTGAGAGAAATACACAAAAAGAAATGAAAGAAGTAGCTGATAACCAATATGAGCATATTTCTGAAACTAACAACGTAATCTATATTTCTAGTTGTGTTTCTCTTGGTGTGCAGGTTGACAACGAAGTTTTGGGGCTAAACATTAAACAACCCACACTCACTAAAGAAGAAGATAGACACTTTGAAGATACGCCCCCTACCCCACCTGCATCAACAGAGAAGATCGAAAAAGATAATAGCAAAGGTATTGAAACATCCGTGCCGCAAGATTTGGTAAGTAGATATGACAATATACATGTTGCCGATGAAATAAGTAAGAATTCTTGTGTTTACATGTATTTTCCATATTCTAAATTCTCACCACATAATTTGCAGAATGTGGAATTGATTACTTCTGAAGAAGTTCTTACTAGAATATCCCCCACTAATTTGTTGTGTTATATCTTGTTTGATGAGCCTATAGAACTATCTAGTGTGTTTGAGAAACTATCTGAAATTTCAACTCTGAAATCACTTTATAGTTTATACGCTTACACTTTTAAATTCAATCTTATTGGTGATTATGGAATGGACAACAAATTCTATTTGTGTCAAATATGCATAACTTGTGATAATCTTGCTGAATTGAAACTAAATATAATGGGCAAACAATCAATTGTGCAATGTTTTGATCTTAAATTGAATCCAAACCATAATGCTTGCTGTTTAAAATGTAGTATGTTGCCTACTAGTTCATCTGTTGAATCCAAAATTTATATATGTAATCAGAGTAGCGCAGCTGAAACATGGAAGGTGCAAAAAATTTTCTCAACCAAGATAGAACAGTTTCATATGGTATTGTCCACTACTAACATATATGCAGGCTTACAAAAGTCGAGGATGACTTTTCTTGATGAGAGGGGGAATGATATAGATATTATAGGTGCTGAATTCATATATATGTCTTGTGCTTATTGTCGTGCTAAATGGTTTAGGCGAAACAAAGGGAATACAAAAACAGATGACAAATACATATACCACGCATGTACTTTCTACTCTTTGTCTAATACTCTTTCAGCTTATCAAAAGCCGAGGACGGCTTTTCTTGATGAAGGGGAGGATGATGCGGATAGCACAAGCATTACCTATTTTCTCCTACATCACATTCAGCTCTACAACCACGCTTTGAAGTTTGAAGCTTGAGGCGCTTTATATTCATATTCAAGGCATGGATTTCCTAAAAGGAGTTACTGAGCCAAATAAAATTATCAGGTGAATTCCTTCCCTAAATAATGACATATAACAATATTAAGAATAGATTACTACCTAATGCATCTTTTTTATGTGTTCTTAGATTCGAGGAAAAGATACAGAAGGAAAAGGACTTTTAGGGACAGGGGAAGCATAGCCACAAAAGATCCCACGGCCGTAGAAGATTGACATAAAGTGATGTAAGCGCATATGTTAGCATAGCCACGTAAGATCCTTTAGCCACGAAGATCATACAAACATGATGTCGCGCTTACCTCATCGCTTGTTAGCCCCCAAGTCATCATAGCCACGTAAGATCGTATGGCCACGAAGATCGTACAAACATGATGTTAGCGCTACTTCATCGCTTTCTTAGCCCCAAGTCAAGATAGCCACGTAAGATCGTATGGCCACGTAAGATCGTATAAACATGATGTCAGCGCTTACCTCATCACTTTCTTAACCCCCAAGTCACCTCACCCTGTAAATAGGGGGTACCCCCCATGTATGAGCATAGTTCATGCTTGGAGTTTTAGTAGAACACTTTGTTCCTTTTGTGTGTGAGCCATTACCACCACTAATTGGGATTGGGTGTTATTTCTGAGTTGCTACTCCGTTGTTCTTGCGAATCTCTGGTGATTGCTTGAACGTGTCTGCTCCACGATAGCGAGTAGACGAAGGCTGTAGCGTGTGGTTGAGTAATTTGAGTGCTGCAGGTTGCCGTATAGAGACGGTGGTTGGCCGCATCAATTGCTAGGCTGCACGGGTTAGTTATCCATAATCCTACGTCGTGAAGATCGGGCCACCCTTCCCCGCATCAGATTAACATAGCGAGAAATCTAACATACCGTTTGACGCACGCAGGCGCAAGTGAGAAGCGGTCAGCATTCTCCCAAACGATGATAGCTCCAGCGTCGGGCCCATCACCACTGCAAACAAAAGGTTGTGTGAGTGCTGCGCCGCATGGGTAACAAGGGAATGTAGGTTATGCGTCGTTTGGACCTAGCGTTGGCTACTTGGTTGGCGTGGAGCTGGTGTTAGCTCGGGCCTTGGGCTAGCGTTGGTTTGGGTCTGGACCAGCTGGTGACCCACGCTCGATTGTTTCAAGTAGGCTTTATTATTTTGTTCTCTATTCACGGTTGGTTGATATTGTGTGTTGTAACAACTTCAACATACACATATTTTTTAGGAGTGTATTTCTTTTTCAGCATCCGATGTGTTTTTCTTTTCTTTTCTCCTCCAATTTGTCAATGTGTAGGCACATAGTATGTAATCTTTTCTTCCTTTTAGTTAGATGTAATCTTTAATATGTGAGGGTACTAGTTTTTGATATGTGGAGGCACATAGTATGTAAACTTTAACTCTAACCAACAAAAATTAAAATCGGTTTGGGGGCCTATGCCCCCTATTCCTAACGTGCATCCACCCCTGATGCTCACATGGGATATAATGGATAATCAACATGCGCTAGCACAAAGGACAATAAAACAAGCTACGCATGTGCGAGCACCCATAGCCAATGCATTGACAGCACCTTGCCCGTGGATCTTGGTTACCTCTATCATGCAACAGTCATTATGGAGGCAATCCATATTTACTTGATGACAACACCCCTGACGAAGGTGATTTACCCCATCCCAAAACCATGCATATTTAATGGGTTTATTTATTCTTCTATCATGTAGCGCATTATCTTTTTTAATGACTTGTTTGGAACATGAGAAAATTTCTATTTCCTCAAAAATCGAAATATTTTGTGTGAAAATCCTTTGTTTCAAACAGGATCTATGTATTCATGTATGACTATTTACACAAACCATCATTAATTAAATGGTAAAATCCCTTTAGGTATCATCATTGGGCTTAGTGGTGGCTACAACATTCTACTTTGTTTCTTGAGTGAGATGATTCTTATTCGTAGATGGAAAAGAGACATTCGAAAGCAACTACGATGAAAATACTACCAAAAAAACCAAGGCCTTTTCCTAGAACAACTAATATCATCTGATGAGAATGCAAGTGACAACACAACAATTTTCTCCATAGAAGAGCATGAAAAGGTGACACATAACTTTGATTCCTCATGTATAGTTGGACATGGAGGGCATGGTATGGAAAACGTAGCAGGGTTGGAAAGTTTGAAAGATTTATATGCTTCCGATCATGAATTTGCAGCTCCATATTCTAATTGCAAAGATGGGAAAGGGTAGGATAAGTTTCATTTTCATAATGGTTTTCTCTTTCGTATGAATAAGCTATGTGTTCCGGATATCTCTATGCGTTTGTTATTGTTGCAGGAATCTCATGCAGGAGAATTGATAGGGCATTTTGGGAGGGAGAAGACTTACATGATGTTGGCTGATCACTTCTATTGGCCGCAGATGAGGCGAGACGTCGAGAGGTTTGTTGAAAGATATCGTAGGACGACGAGAGATGAGAAATACGATCAAACTCGCTTCGGCTTAGACCCTAGATTATGATGTTTCTTGCCTTAGCATTTGCCTCAACATCAGGCATGTTATTCACATTGATGTTTTTATCGGCAGGAACGATAAAACGGGTTTTTACTTTCCGCCAGATCGCATAGCCCTGAGCCTGTATGTAAGACTTCATCCTACTCTTCCAAAAGGGATAGTCGACCCCATCAAAGATAGAAGGCTTGGTGGAATACCTGTCTGTCATCATGGCTCACAGACCGGTTAAGATCTATCGACAAGAGCTAACCGGCTCTGATACCAATTGAAGGATTGAAAATGGCAACAGAGTGGGAGTGAATGGTGCCTTTTAAAAATCCCTTAAGTATTCACACCAAAGTCTTCTCCAATAGCTATAGAAGCTACGAAGCAAGAGAATATAAAGTTCCACTGAAAACAGAAGAGACAAATAGACAATCGTGCCAAAATAGTGAAGCAAAAATAAATATAAACTACCACCCAAAACAGTTGAGACCAACAATAGTTTATCTGAAGCCACTGAATGGACTGCAATCTTGCTCTCAAAAAATAGCCAAGACTTCATTTGAGAGGCAAGAACCTACAAGCAGCAAAAAACCAAAAACTGTCCTTGAGAGAGGCTACAGGATTTGAACCAAAAGATGATGCTTAAAAACTGACTGGAATCTGACAAGAACATAGGAGGAAACAAGAGGAAACTGCACCCAAAAACAAACCAAAAACCAGCAGAAAACTGCACCTAAAAACATATAAAAACTGACACAACAGCAGCTGCAACTGACTGAAAACCTGGAGAATAAACTGTGGTTTAACAGGCTGAGAATAAATACAAACTGCTGTTGTCCAAAACAGCAAACAGGGAACTAAAAGAGAAGAAAAACTGCTAGCTAAAGAGGGAGATAAATCAAGAAAGAAAAACAGTCCAACTTTCTGAAAAAGATCACAAAATGCTGAACCGAAAGAGGGACTAATTTCTGTTGCTCTCCTCAGGACAAAAGCTCACAAAAGGAACTGAACTAAAAACTGAAATCAGCAATTACAGCAGTAGCCGAACTGACTGCAAGGAGAGACTGCAGCAGCCGAGACAACTGTAAAGAAAAACTGAAAAGGTAAAACTGCTGTCAACCGAAAAAGGAGAGAAAAGGGGAACAGGCCGAAACTTCCAGGGAGCAGAAAAGACACTGAGGACAACCAAAAACTGAGTGCAAGTTGAATGATCTTTGTTCTTCTCAGATTAAACAATCTGCACTTCAACCGAAAGATCTCAGGAAGAGGAAAGATAAACACAAGATAGCTTGGCTGCCAAACTGAAAATAGACAAAGTAAAACTCATTTGATTGAGCATTTTTGCCCTTGGGATGAACTGGTCACTTGACCTTGAGATTAATTCCCTTTTTGAGCAAAGAAGACTTGAAGCTTCTTAACAAGAACTTACCTTGAAACTGAGGAAATCAGAAAACATCAAGAACTAACTTGAGCAAACAAAAAGGGCACAACAGAGAAAGCTTTTAATCCACAAGGCTTCTCAGTATGAGAAATAGATATGAATGATTAGATACGAGGAATGATTACATCAATTCATCCCATCTCACAACTCAAGAACACCCAAAAGAAAGAACACAAGTGCTGCCCTAAACACCCATACAAATTAAGTGCACAAGGAGAGACAACACATAAAACCCTAACTCATTCTCTCAATCTCTCCCACTAGAGAGCACCTCTATTTATAACCTCCACTAATGGGTTTACAAATCACTTTACCCATTAGGTCACAACAACTCATAACACTTTATCCATTATCCTTTAACCAAATCCACTTCCTTTTGTGCAGCCATGCGCATTTATCAAAATGCCACTCCTGCACCTTCCGGGAAGTTTCCTCCTTTCTTGCTGTCCAAGCTTTGTGCAACCATTTGAGTCCTCGCCGTCTTCGACACATCTCGACCGCTCTGACCTCAGCACCGCCTGTGCCTAGTCCGGTCACCCGTGCCTCGCCACGACTCCGTTTCGAAATCCTGCAGCCATCACAGACAAGAAAACATATCACATAGCACCGCACAAAATATTCTAATTAAAAATTAGCATCCATAAATAGCACAAAATACCCGAAAACAAACTCAAACTTTCCATAACACGTGTCAATTACTCATCACACAAACGGGATTACCTCCACATGGTCTCTCACTTTTTGAACCAGGTGATTTAGTGTGGGTACACCTTCGCAAAGATCGCTTTCCGCAGAAGCGTAGATCCAAATTGATGCCCCGTGATGATGGACCTTTTAAAGTTCTTGCCAAGATCAATGATAATGCATACAAGATTGAGCTTCCCGGTGATGACTATGGGGTAAATTCTACATTTAATGTTGCTGATCTATCACCCTTCTTTGGACAAGTTGTCAAAGTCGAGGTCGACTCCTTTTTAAGAAGGGGAGAATGATGAGGACATTGCTAGTAATGCCAAAGCTAGTAATGAGACTTCAATAACAGGACCAATAACAAGAGCACGAGCCAAGAAACTACAATTTCAGGTGAACTTGCTTCTTAATGAATATGTTATTAATTTTAATGAGAATTTTATACTACCTAAAAACAATATTTTACTTGTGCTCAGGTTTAAAGAGTCAGCGATGGATGGAGATCAAGGATATGTGGCCGTCATTCAAGGAAGCACAAGTCCACGGTATGAACAATGATCGGCCCATGAATAGTGTCACGCATAAACAGTACGCGCTATAGTATCCACCCCATGAATAGTTCCGTACTACGATGCAGTGTGAAACGATCACGCTCTGCACGGCACTGAATGCACTCACGCCACAAAGAGCTTGCGTGTAAATAGTACCATATGAAAAATTTAGTGTTGAATAGTTTAGGCTGAGACTATATATTGAGGAGTAGACCCCCATTGTAAAGGGGAACCACTTTTGATAATAGAATACTCTTGTTCTTTCCGTTGGCCGACCAACTTGAGGGAATTGGGAGTTCGCTGAAATCAAAATTGTTCAACATTTTCTGCTGGAAATTGGGAGCGCGATAGAACTTTATCGGTGGTCGTGAAGTTCAGCATGTGAGGTTGGGCGAATTATAGAGTGCTAACTCTTGCATTGGCAACGGGGGTCACTACGGTTCATCAAATCCACGTGAGAATCCAGATCCTACGTCGAGAAGATCGGGCGACCCCGTATCATAAACTATGAATATCATTGAACATTTAAACTTTGAAAGCAAGGAGTGAAGACGAGACGACGAGTGGACAATCTCATCTATTGCTGTGACCGTCGACCAAACTGTATACAACATACATACTCTGAGATTTACTCCATCTGCATGCGCATGCATTTAGATTAACATAGCGAGAAATCTAACATACCATTTGACGCACGCAGGCGCAAGTGAGAAGCGGTCAGCATTCTCCCAGACGATGATAGCTCCAACGTCGAGCCCATCACCACTGCGAACAAAAGGTTGTGTGAGTGCTGCGCCGCATGGGTAACAAGGGAATGTAGGTTATGCGTCGTTTAGACCTAGCGTTGGCTACTTGGTTGGCTTGGAGCTGGTGCTGGCTCGGGCCTTGGGCTAGCGTTAGCTTGGGTCTGGACCAGCTGGTGACCCACGCTCGATTGTTTCAAGTAGGCTTTATTATTTTGTTCTCTATTCACGGTCGGTTGATATTGTGTGTTGTAACAACTTCAACTTACACATATTTTTTAGGAGTGTATTTCTTTGTCAACGTCCTATGTGTTTTTCTTTTCTTTTCTCCTCCAATTTGTCAATGTGTTTAAGTATTCTTTCTTTTAGTTAGATGTAATCTTTAATATGTGAGGGCACTAGTTTTTTATATGTGGAGGCACATAGTATGTAAACTTTAACTCTAACTAATAAAAATTAAAATCGATCTGGGGTACCCTATTGCTAATGTGAAATCACCCCAAAAGCTCACATAGGGTATAATGAATGATCAACATACGCTAGCACAAAGAACAATAAAACAAGCTACGCATGTGCGAGCACCCACAGCCAATGCGTAGACAACACCCATATTTACTTGATGACAACACATGTGACGAAGGTGATTTACCCCATCCCAAAACCATGCATATTTAATGGGTTTATTTATTCTTCTATCATGTAGCGCATTATTTTTTTTAATGACTTGTTTGGAACATGAGAAAATTTCTATTTCCTATAAAATCGAAATATTTTGTGTAAAAATTCTTTGTTTCAAACAGGATCTAAGTATTCATGTATGACTATTTACACAAACCATCATTAATTAATTGGCAAAATCCCTTTAGGTATCATCATTGGGGGTATCATCGCTGGGCTTAGTGGTGGCTACAACATTCTACTTTGTTTCTTGAGTGAGATGATTCTTATTCGTAGATGGAAAAGAGACATTCAAAAGAAACTATGAAGAAAACACTACCAAAAAAACTAAGGCCTTCTCCTAGAACAACTAATATCATCTGATGAGAATGCAAGTGACAAGACAAAAATTTTGTCCATAGAAGAGCTTGAAAAGGTGACAAATAAGTTTGATTCCTCATGTATAGTTGGACATGGAAGGCATGGTATGGTATACAAAGGTATATTATCCGATGAAAGTCTACTGGCTATGAAAAATTCTAAGATCATTGTGCAAGATGAAATCGATAATTTTATCAATGAGGTTCCCATTCTCTCTTAGATAAATCACCGTAATATTGTAACACTTTTTGGATGTCTTGGAACTGTGGCTCCACTGCTTGTGTGTGACTTTATTCCCAATGGTTCGTTATTTGGAATTCTCCATCCTAATGCAGATAGTGGTTTCTAGTTGTCTTGGGATGACTGCTTAAAGACTACTGCAGAGGCTGTAGGAGCACTCTATTATCTCCATTCCGCAACTTCACTATCATTATATCACCGGGATGTGACGTCCTCGAACATAATTTTGAATGGCAACTACCTTGCTATAGTTTCAGATTTTGGTGCTTCACTATTGATTTCTTGATCAAACCCATGTTGTTACAAATGTACATGGCACTTTTGGATATTTAGATCCTGAGTACTACCAAACCAGGAAATTAAACGGGAAGAGTGATGTGTATAACCAGGGGCATCACATTCTCCAATGGGGAGCATAGGCCCGCACGCCGATTTTAATTTTTATTGCTTAGTGTACAACCTTACATAGTGTACGCCCCCACATACCAAAAACTAGTGCCCCACATCTATCTAAAAAAAGGAGGCTTAAACACGGTGACAAATTGGGGGAGAAAAGAAAAGAAAAATACATAGAACATTGACAAACTAGAGTCCAACCTTACATAGTTGAAGTTGGAGTGTCTTGCTTTGTGTACGCCCTACATGTTTTTCTTTTCTTTTCTCCCCCTATTTGTCAACATGTTTAAGCATTCTTTCTTTTAGATAGATGTAATCTTTGATATATGCGGGGCAATTGTTTTTGGTATGTGAGGGCACATACTATGTAAACTTGGACTCTAAACAACACAAATTAAAATTGGCCTAGAGGCCTATTCCCCTTCCCCCCTATGGCTAACGTGCATCCACCCCTGCTGGCCCACAAATATTTTAATGATTATAGAATTGAAACCCTAAGATCTAAATCACAAAATTTAGTACCTATTTTGGTTGGCTAGTCGTTACTTCATTAGCTATGAAGATCATTGAATATTTGAACTTTGAAAGCAAGGAGCCAGGACGACACAACTAGTGGACAACCTCACCTATTGTCATGATCATCGACCACACTACATACAATATACATACACCAAAATTTACTTCATTTGCATGCACGTGCAGTGAGATTAACACAACAAGAAATCTAACCATATCATCTGATGCACACAAACGCAGGCGAGAAGTGTCCAACATGCTCCCAGATGATAGCAGCTCTGGCGCCAAGCCCATCACCACTGCAAATGAAAGGTTGTGTGTGTGGTGTTCCACGTGGGGCACAGGAGAATGTAGGTTAAGCTTCGTTTGGACCTGGCGTTGGCGACTTGGCTGGCTTGGGCCTTGGGCTTGCATTGGCAGGGGATTGGACCGGCTGGTGGCCCACGCTCGATCGGTTCAAGTAGGCGCTGATATTTTGTTCTCTTTTCATGGTTGGTTGATATCCTGTATTGTAACAACTTTAACTTACACGTATTTTTTAGGAGTGTCTTGTTTTGTCAACATCCTGCGTGTTTTTCTTTTCTTTTCCCTCCTATTTGTTAACGTGTTTAAGCATTCTTTCTTTTAAATACATGTAATCTTTGATATGTGGGGGCATACACTACGTAAACTTGGGCTCTAAACAACACAAATTTAAAATGGCCCAAGAGACTGTGCCCTCTTATTGCTAACTTGCATCTGCCCCTACTAGCCCACAAATATTTTAAAGATAAAGAATTAAAACCCTAAAATCTAAATCATAAAATTTAGTACATATTTTGGTCAGCTAATTGTTACTTTGTTAGCTATGAAGATCATTGAACATTTGAACTTGGAAAGAAAGGAGTCAAGACGAGACGATGAGTAGACGACCTCACCTATTGCCGTGACTGTCGGCCAAACTGCATACAACATACATACACCAAGATTTACTCCATCTGCATATGCGTGCAGTAAGATTAACATAGCAAGAAATCTAATGCAGGCGTAGGAGAGAAGCAGTCGACGTGCGCCCAGATGATGGTAGCTCTAGTGCTGGGCTTGTCACCACTGCAAATGAAAGGTTGCATGCGTGGTGTGCCACATGGGGAATAGGGGAATGTATGTTAAGTGTCATTTGGATCTGGCATTGGCTACTTGGTTGGATTAGGGTTGGTGTTGGCTTAGGCCTTGGGCTAGCGTTGGCTTGGGGCTGGACCAGCTGGTGACCTACGCTCGATCGGTAAAAGTAGGCTCTGTTATTTTGTTCTCTTTTCACGGTTGGTTGATATGATGTATTGTAACAACTTCAACTTACACGCATTTTTAGGAGTGTCTTTCTTTGTCAACGTCCTACGTGTTTTTCTTTCCTTTTCTCCCCCTATGTGTCAACATATTTAAGCATTCTTTCTTTTAGATAGATGTAATCTTTTATATGTGGGGGACGCTAGTTTTTGGTATGTGGAGGCACATACTGTGTAAACTTTGACTCTAAGCAATAAAAATTAAAATCTGTCTAGGGGCCTGTGCCCCATGTTGCTAGTGTGCATCCGACCCTGATGCTTGCATGGGGTACAATCCATCGATCGACATGCACTAGCACAAAGGACAATAAAACATGGTACTCATGTGCGAGCACCCATAGCCAATGCATAGACAGCACCTTGTTCACAGATCTTGGTTACTTTTGTCATTGCAACAGTGGTTATGTAGGCAATCCATACATGACGAAGGTGATTTACCCCATCCTGAAACGATGCATATTCAATGGGTTTTTTTTCTTTCATCATTTAGTGCATTATCTTTTTAACGACTTGTTTGGAACATGAGAAATTTTCTATTTCCACAAAAAAAATTGAAATGTTTTGTGTGAAAATCTTTTGTTTCAAACAATACCTAAGTATTCATGTATGATTATTTACACAAACCATCATATATATTATTGACATTTGTAGTTATTCTCTATAGTGATTCTTTTAATCTCAAAGCTTTCTTAATCTTTGTATCTTGTCAAAAGACAGATCATAAAAAAAATAATGGGGTATCATGTAGTCCACTTCAATAGGAATTATCCTGCCATTTCATGATCTGTCCCACGATGCAATTAAGACTGGTTGGTTGCACTTTTCATGTTCAAGGCTTTCTTTAATAAATACTGTAATAATGAATGTTTTCAAACAATAATTCGTATTGTAGATATGTTTCTTACATGAAGAGTATAACTATTATGCTCTAATAACCCTTGTTATTTTTTATCGCCTATGACAGTTGATGGAGAGATATAGAGAGCAAAAGAAGGACCTTTACATGATGTTTGTTGACTTAAAGAAAGCCTATGACAAAGTGCCAAGGAAAGTCATGTGATGAGCACTTCAAAGGAAAAAAGTTCTAACAAAATATATTACCCTAATTAAGAACATATACGAAGATGTTGTGACTAATGTTAGAATATATGGTAGTGTTACTTATGATTTCCCTATTAAGATAAGATTACACCAATGGTCAGCGTTGGGCCCATACATTATTGCCCTAGTGATGGACGAGGTCACTCGGGACATACAAGGAGATATCCCTTGGTGTATACTTTTTGCTGATGATATGGTACTAGTTGATGAGAATATGATAAGTGTTAGTAAGAATCTAGAGGTGTGGAAAAAGACTTTAGAATTGAAGGGATTTAGACTAAGTAGAACTAAAACTGAATATATGAGTTATGTTTTCAACGGTGCTAGGACAGATGATGTGGATGTTAGGCTGGATAGACAAGTAGTGCCTAAGAAGGACACGTTTCGTTATTTGGGATCGATGTTACAGTGGAACGGTAAGATTGATGAAGACATAAGCCACAAGATAAGAGTGGGGTGGGTGAAATGGCGCCAAACATCTAGTGTCCTGTGTGACCAAAAGTCCCTCAAAAGTTAAAGGGTAAATTCTATAGGATAGCGATCAGACCCAACCCGCGATGCGATATAGAGCAGAATGTTGGGCGAATAAAAGATAACATATACAGAAGATAAGTATAGCAGATATGAGGATGCTACGGTGGACCTATGGTCACACAAGGTGGGATCGCATCCGCAATTAAGATGTACATGATAGGGTGGGGGCATCACCAATTGAAGAAAAGCTTATCCAACATCGCTTGAGATAGTTTAGACATCTTCAACAGAGACCTCCTGATGCACCGATATGTAGTGGAATTTTAAGATGTACTAAAAATATAAGAAGAGGCAGAGGTCTACCAAGACTAATATGGGAGGAAGCGGTTAAAAGAGACTTGATGGATTGAAATGTATTTAAAGATTTAGCTTTAGATAGGAGTGCATAGAAGCTAGCGATCCATATACCAGAACCATAAGTATAGTATAGTGTTTTAGGCTCTCGGCTCAGTTGGCAAGTTGTACGGCTTAGAGTTTTAGCATTGTAGGTCTTCAAGACTCTCACATCTCTTTGACCTTGAGGAAATTTCATTTCTAACCTACCACAGCTTGTTTGGGATAAAAGGCTTTGTTGTTGTTATTATTAGATTTGATATCGCGAGATATGTCACATGCATGCGTGGTAGGAAGAGCAAAGTATATTACAACTTCATAGAGAGAACTGAATTATTAATAGCAACAAAACAATCAAAACAAGAGAAAAATAACCTAGACTCTAACCCACTGTTGTGCCCCTAATTGCTTCTATGTTACTCTCAATGGGATTGGCTATTGCTTTATTGTTTGGGTTCAATTACTACGGCCACACCCTTTGGCAGTTTGGCTTTATATAGCTAGCTCTTCACCTATCCTTTCCCTGAAGGGAAGTAAGAATCCGTATGCCAGTAGGATTAGTATTGGAATCGTTTGGCCTCACATCTTCATGTCATAAAAGGATTTGAGACCAAGTACAAGAGGCATCTTCGCTAACAATAACTTAGTTTTTTTAGATCAATTTAGTTTTATTACTTTATTAGCTAGTGTGATGTGCTACAGAATCTGCAATAAATCTGACTGCAATTTTGACAGAAGATATGCAATAGTAAAATAAAGCAATTTGACACTAAATATTAAATATGTTTGAATCCTATTGTACAATACCATAAATTATTTTTAACTTGCAACTGAAAAGAATTCCTAGATTATTCTTTTAGAGACCACACAAACGCAACATCTTCCATGCTCCAATTCGATGACGACCACATCGTGACTTACATAAATCTCACTGAGGGACCTGTAGGCATCAGATTTACACCATATTCCGAAGAGGAGAATCTTAGCATGTCCGTACCAGAAGAACCCGAACTCTACGCTCGTTTTGGGGAATCAGTAGTGTCATCTGTGCACTGGGCTGCTGCCAACCTAACATGTCAAGAGGCCCAGAAGAACCCCTCTCAATTTGCATGCGTTAGTATGAGCAGCACATGCTTAGGCGTCAACACTAATGGCTGCAAATGCCCAACTAGTTTTCAAGGAAATCCATATATCACTAATGGCTGCGAAGGTACCCTCTCCCCTTGTCCAAGCTCCCCAGTACGATACCAATGCCCTTCTATGCAATAGAAAAACCAAGTAGCATAAATTTTCAAGCATTTCAGGTCAAGTCAGATGCTCTGTTCCTAAACAAAAGTGAGAGGCTCCATAAACCTTGCCTTATTTTAAGATGAGATGGGCATCTATGCATCTACAAACGATCAGTGAGATTAAAGGCATCTCCTTCGTCTAAAGGGTTCAAAATTTCCACATTAATCCTTAGAAAAAAAGACAAATTTTTAGGAATCCCGTTAATCTATATACAAAATCTTATGTGGACATGAGATGGCCCACAATAATTATAACGGTGATGATCGTTTATGAGGTGGCCTAAATCTTATGTATATATGTAAGAAACATAAGTCGATAATCCGATTACAACTCTTTTGTTTCTTCTTTTTTATTGTTGCACCCAAATGAAGCAAGAAAAGAAGAAAGACATCCCAATGCACCTCTCTCTCTCTGGCTTATCAGCTGGGCTACTACCCTAGAACGAGAGTAAGGTATGTAGTAGGCATGCCATTACTTCTCTTTTCCCCCAAGAATACATAGCCATGCATGTATGATGACAAAAGTTCATTGATACATGGCCTCAGCCAAGCCTAGTGTAACATCTTAGGATCCACATTATCTTGGAATGCCACTAAACCACTCCACAAGCTAGCCAATTTACAAGATAACATAAACTGGTAACAATTCCTAAATCATGATAAGCTAAGCGGAAGCACACCAAAACAAAGGTAATTGAACACTATTAATTAAAGAACAACCGCTAATAATTTTAACCAATTAAAGGGAACCACAGCCTAACATTATTAATTAAAAATAAACAATAATGAGAGAAAAAGATAAATAACTAGATACTCCACTTATTTATTACAGTATGAAACATGATATGGTGTGTGATAGTGATGTGCCGCTCTACCCTTCCCATGCATGCTCGAGAATCACCTGGAAGAGGAGGACAACAAGAGTGGGATAAAAATCTCAGCAAGCAAACTGTTTAACAAGCTAATTAAACTACAATGGTTAAAATATCAACAATTATTTTTCACAAGTACCATATTTATAATCTCAACTCAAATCACTACCAACAACGGTAAAACTTTAGCAATAAATCTCGTTTGACTACTTCAAATCCTCAACCACTAATACTGCCAATATCAGTTTAGCATTAACATAATTTTCTCCACTAACTTTATTAATTCTCACACTAACAACCGCTAACAACAGTTACCACAAGAGAACTCCTCATGCCACTACCACAACACAAGGGGTGGGTGAACCCCATTCCACGACCACATCCACATTTTTCATACCACAAATGACTCTCATGAGCCAATCCCATATAAAAACTAAGAAGTTGTATTTGATTGCAAATAATTCAACCACAATACATTACATAAGTATATAAATGATCTATTCGTAATGTAAATGCATATGATCCACTGCACTCTTACCCAACAAGGTAAGAGTGTGCATGTACTACGGCAATGTACGATGTTGTACCGGTATGATCGCGACTATAAGCGGTGACATCCACAATGCAAATGTCATGACATGTTATGAATGATATGATAATCATAATTCACAAGAATTTAACCTCAAAGAACAACATTATATGCATCATGAATTTAACCACAAAGAACAACAACATATTCAACATGAATACCACCTCATAATCCACATATGATTCAATTAGCACATTACCACATAATCCACATTCGGTTCAACAAGATCAAAATCAATCTATCCAAAAGTAGTACTACCACATAAGCCACAATTTATTCATTAATAGGTAGGCAACTAGCCCACAATATGATCATTAAGAGTACTACCACCTATATCACAATATCCTCGTAAGGAATACTACACCACAACCACTTTTGTTTTATTAAGAACTATACCACATAACCACAAATATTTCATCAAAGTATAACCGATTGATTGCTAAATTGCTACCATGTAGACCACATTAAGGAAGCATGTAACAATAGCATAACATCTCAAATTAAGAGAATTAACTAGTGTGAATGTAGAATGATTAACGAGTTAAATAGTAGCACATTTGCTACATTTACTTGCCTCTACCGTTGAAGCGAAGCGCTCACGCCCAATCAGGAGCGACGCCACTTGTCCAAAATTACCTCTCAGCACAAAACTACAGCAGCACTGCTATTCACGACTTAAGAAAATAAAAACACCGCTATACCCCAAACCTGACAATCCCCACTCTACTTGACAATCCTACGTCCAGCCCATTGCAGCAGCACGGCTTGTTTTTTTTGTATCTTTAAAACTATTAAGCCAATTATAGCAAATGAGATATCTCTAAAAACTACACTGAAATATCTTCAATTTTCAAGTAGACCACTTATTTTTATTGTTCTGCTAACATGGTGTAATTTAACGCAAAACAGAGGACATACTCTATTTTGGCAATCTGGCCAGTCGTCTTCTAATGCACCCCACCTTCTGTAAAAAGCTCTAAAATTCATTATTTTTTTACAAAAACTAGATCACAAGATTTCCTACAACTTTTGTTATTGTAAGAAAAATCTTAAAAATCATCTACTACTCTGAAACTACACCCAAACAGCAATCTGTCTTGGACTACACCTCTGCCAAACAGAAAAGTTTCCAACTTTGCTGTGCCCAAACCCTATAGCCAAAAAATCTGGAAATATTACAGTAGATAGGTCTTGTCATCCTCTACAACTTTCCTTTTGGCCAGACCCACAGGAAAAATCGTTTCGATACCCTAATCTGCACAAACAACCGCGTTGCGCGAATCAGGCTACGTGCAGACAACAGAAAACCCTAATCGGTTAATTTCTTCATTAGAACTCTACTAATACCGTGCCAAGAACCCTAAAAACACCTAAAATAGAGATAATTGAGATGAGAAAAATTACCTTGGTGATCCCTCAAGATCACCTCTCTTCTCTCTTCTTCTTCCTCTTTCCTTCCCTCCTTCTCCCTTCTCTTCCTCCCCTTCTTCCCTTCTTCCTTTTCTTCTTTCTTTTCAGCCATGGGGAGAGAGAGAGCAGGGAGGGGCACCACAAGGGTGGGGCGGCCAAGGGATGGGGGAGGGGTGGTGGCTAGGGTTTGAGGGGGTGGGAGGGGGAATATAAGGGGAAGGGGGTTGTTGGGCCTGGTGGGCTGCTCTAGGCCCAAAAGTGGGAGGCCTTCCTCCCTCTAAAATAGCCCATAATTTTTTTATTATTATTAATATTATTTTCTCTTTAGATAATTACCATCTCCCACGATTCACCGAAAAACCGAGAAACTCCGCGATTCCGCTAAATACTTCCAGGGACGCCGTAAAGACGTTCGGGGCATTACACCTAGTTTCTTGAGTGTGGTACCCTATTAAGATGACAAAATTGAAATGTTTGAGATTTATTTATGTTACATGAGTAGATATGTAGATAATTCTTCTATTATATCTTGTTTATACATTAGAGATTAGGCAGGGTTATTAGCTAGTGTAATTTATTAATATAATTAAGCAGGTAGATAAATTAGTGTATATGATTAATTAGTGTAGTATAATTAATGTAGGTAATTGTTAAAGCTCTATAGAATGCTGGAACACCAATTTAGGCACAACAGATTGGAAGTTAGGCATCCGAGTCAACTGCTACTCGGCATGGGACAACATGGCCTTTGAGACTGAAATGGGGGATATTTATCCTGGGTTTACACGTAGGAACAATGCCATCTGTATGTGTTCATGTATTACTATGGTGTATTGATTTGGGATGAATGCTTGTTCAAGTGGAGGTTTCGGTTCGGTGCCATCCATACGTCGCTCCGCTCTATTTGGTTAAAAGGCAAGTGCATAGTAGAGCAGTAGACGATTAATGTTATGGAATATACAATGTTTACATTATATGATGGTTGTTATCTAATGATGATAATGATGATGGAACATGGTAAGTAAAGCTTACCTACTAATGATGATAATGAAGGAAAATGTATATGACAATTGACATATGCATTTGCATCATGTGCACTTATATAATGAGAAAGAAATATACCATGGGTGGATATGTAAGACATACTTCAGTAAGCCTCCACGAGAGTGGAGAGATCCCCGTACCAACAAGAATGGGCCCATGATGGGGTGAACATCACGGGGTGTTCACTCGGCTATACCAGTATATGCAATATGATGAGCAAATGAGCATGTAGAGTAGTTTTGCATTGCATTAATGGAATGCGATGATGGCAAAAGTAGCACATTTATTCCACGTGCAAACAGTAATTCGCATGTCACCTTTAGTTGATATATTTAGACTTTAATGGCATGTTTAGATAGTTAATGATTAACAATATGTCTTAATGGAAGTGTTTAGTTGTGTGTGGCTCACGTGTTTTCTTCCAATAGTTGGCGAAATTATAAATTTACTTCAATGAATATTGTTAAGCGTATATTATTTACAGCGTCATGGAGATTGAACTAGAGAAGATGCTGCCAAATTCTAGTGATGATAGATGTAAATAGTGGTGTTATAGAGTAGTGATAGCAATCTGGGCTCAGGGGTTGGACCATGGTGTTACACATATACACACCCACAATCAAACTATGATAAGTAACTACAATCCGAATATCGGTTCACACTTTTGAACTAGTTAGTAAACTAGTTAAACTCAACATCTAAAAAATTCTAAAATTTTTCGCATATGGTATATAGAGAAAATACCTATTTTAGATCATGATGTCCCAGTTAGTTATATTATGTATGTATGTATGTATGTATGTATGTATGTATGTATGTATGTATGTATGTATGTATGTATGTATGTATGTATGTATGTATGTATGTATGTATGTATGTATGTATGTATGTATGTATGTATGTATGTATGTATGTATGTATGTATGTATGTATGTATGTATGTACGTATGTATGTATGTACGTACGTATGTATGTACGTGTATGTATGTATGTAATTTACGAGACGAATGCCCACACATGGCAATGAATGACACACTTTTTTCTTTGTTTGCGAGGAGGCGCTCAGTCATCAACTAGAGTAAATTTTACTTCCATCCTCTCTTTGATTGGATTGTTTTGAGTTGACACTTGATGCTCTCCTCTGAGTGGCATGCATAGCAGTTCTTTTGAGTACGCAGATGTATATAACCTCTGTCACCATCATTATTAAAACCAAGGTTGTACTAAATATCGTAATGAAAGTTGCCCCTACGCCACATGCGTGAATGACCAATGCTAGTAGATCTCATTGATTTGCACACGTTATATGTTGTATGAAGTCACTATAAGACCCAATTCAGCTTTGGAAGGCAGAAGTTTCACATGAAACATTTAAACTAGGCCTAAATAAAATTGCCTATGTACCATAAAAGTTTCAACACTTTACAAACATACAATTGATATCTGAACTAGGAGTGGCAATGTTAGTGCGAAAGGTTCTGAAGGAGGAGGCGGTGAACCAGAGGGGGCACGACAACTGGGGTGGAGGCTCAACAACAACTAGGGTTACAGCTTGCAAGTAGACAGGGGTAGGGGAAGGAATTATATAGGATATGGAGAGATCTAATCCACAGATCTAATATTGTAAAAGATTTGTATGAAGAGATTAATCAAATAAGTTGTATAATGGGTGGATGTACCGAGGGTGCAGCCGGGGCTAGAGCATTGCTTCCGCTCATGCATCCTTGGGATCCCCCACCCATACTAGCTCCATCAAACATTTTCATTCCATCTTTTGAGTAATGTGCTTATGAATATATCATATTACATGTTCAAATTCATGTTTGCATACTATGCCACTCTGCCAGCGTCACCTCCAATGCCTAACACATGTCCCACCTCTCAAATCATATTTCCACACCTCCCCCCATGATGGAATCATCACACGTAGCTGCTACCAGTTCCACATCGCTCATTCCACTATCCCCACCTCCACCCACCCCACCATGGTGCGCTGGCTCACCGGTGTTGCCTTTGTCTCTAATGCCAACAAAACCTGCTAGCGACCACTTCCCTCGCCGCTACCGCCTCCCAACACGTTGCCAACATCGAGTAGAATTGTATAACTCTCCTTACTTGTATTGATTCATGTAAACGCATATATATATATACACACAAGGTGTAGTATAGAAAAGAGTAAGAGAGGGGGCCTAACGGGCATGCGCACACAGTGGCACACGCAGGTGTATGCAAGGCAAAGGACCCATCATATTCCTATAGACTAGGAGCTACAGTTAGACATGGTGCAATAGATGACCCATTCAACAGCCCCCCGCAATGTGAGCATCGCTAGGTTGAATGTTCAGACTGTGGCCCAAGTCGTTGGATAATGAAGTTCAGTGATTAGTTGGCGCAACTAGCAAGATTCGGCCACACAATTTGCAACTACCCTATATTCTGCCTTTGCACTTGATCTGGACACAGTGTGTTGATGCTTGGATAACCAAGAGATGAGATTTGCACTAATAGCGAAAATTACAGTATAATTGTTTATACTAGAGACAACATCTCAAATAATATAAAGAAATTACAAAATAATTAAAAATTAACACGATGATGCTTCATACCTTACAAACAAGATATAATGTTATCATCTTTAACTTGCAGAAAAAATTCTCACTCAAAAAATGTAACCAAGCTTTGTAACCAAACTACTGCTTTGTAGCCCATATTAACAATCAAGCTATTGCTACTAGTAATCTAAAACTGTACTAACCATGGACTCTCATCGCCACTCTTATTGTGTTTCATAAACTAAAATCCAACTAATTGAAACAGAAAAGCGCTTTGAAAATGAAATGTTTGCCAGAGAGACAGCAAGCAACCAAAAAAACACTCCTTGCAACAGCCACTATGGCAAATACAGATCAAACCCCGAAGATCCTATTACCCATAGTCCCTAACCAAACCCCAAAGCACTGTATTGATCTTCAAAATCTCTAATTCACATTTACAAGCTCTTCAGTTAGCATGCTTCAATCCACAAATGCCAATGCAAAAGCAGCGTCCACATCCCATAGCTCATTGATTATCTCAAAACAATACATGTCAATCCACACATTTCAATACACAAGCCGTGGCTCTCTCTCTCTCTCTCTCTCTCTCTCTCTTTATGCTTAGGCCGTGGCTTCTCTCTCTTTTTTTAATCGGCTGCCTTTTCTTTTTTATATACTCAAAGCCGAACTAGGTTTAATTGTTCCTTAATTTTGTGCAAGTCCAAAGTTGTTCAGCAAGGTGTAGATAATTCTAAAACAGTCCTAAAGCAATTATCAAAGACTAGTCTCAAGGGTCAAAGGATTTAAGTGAAAACCTCAACCACAACAAACTTGGATTATTCGAACGAGTCCGACTAGGATTCTTTGCGGCGCAAACTTGGTGATAGATAGTGTTTCTTGCGGTCGAATCAAACAAGAAAAAAGAAACCCAGATATGTTCGAATATAATAATTTTTCAAGATGCGCAAAGATATTATATGGACAGCAAGAACAAGAATTCAAATGGTGAATTAAATCTTCTTTTTTTTGGATGCTAATTGAAAGATCAACTAGCGTATTTTTAAGAAAATTGGTATGCAACGATTAAGCTATGCAAAAGAAACACAACGATCAGCACGTAAATAAAATTTTCTAATGAATCAAGACTTAATAAAACTCACAAAAATAACAGATGCGAAACAAGGGTTTGGATTTTTTTATGAGGTAATTTTTGGCTATATGGACGATAGGACAGGAAGTAATGAACTGAAAAGTAAAGAGATAAGAACCTACCGAGTAAACCGCGCTCTGATACCAAGATGATATGGGGTTGCCCGATCTTCTCGACATAGGATGGATACTCACGGGAGTCTTGATGAATCACAATAATCCTCCAATGCTAGTGCAAGGGACGAACACTCTTTAATCCGCCAAAACACACTTGTGTCGATTTCGCCGATCACCAAGCGAAGATCTACCGTGTACCTAATTCCCAACGGAAAGGCTAAACGATCTTGATTGAAGAACACTCCTGATTTCTTTTAGAATTTCGGTAATCACAAGGAACTCGAACAAGAACTTTCATAGATTGATTTTTCTTAAAGGTGATCCTTCTCCATGGTTTCTAAGGACAATTAAATCATCACGAGGATTAAATACTATTCCATTCTTTGGAACATTTGTATACAAAGTTAGAAACGCATTTACTTGATAGTTAAGTTGACATGCTCGCGCTCAAGTCATTGCTCCTTGTATCGTAGGTTCGGCTCCGTAAACATTCTCATGCACACTAAATGTGGAAGTAGCTGAGATGTCCTTATCATTAGATAGTATCGTATTCTCATTTAAGATAAATTAAAACCAAATAAATGAATTCACCTTTTGTTTATTCTTGAGAGTTATGGTCGTATGCGTTTGTGGCATGGTTACATCAATATCAACATATGTATCCGCATCAAAGCTTTTCTTCCAAGAGGAGGGTTTCCTAAAATGATGTGTTCTTAGTTCTCACCGCAATGGGCAAAGTTACTAAAGTACAAAAAAAGCACCAGAATTATCGAAGATATACCATCATTTGTGTGCCAACAACAAGATCTCGCAATAAATGTCATTAGAATAGCAATCCAAGAAGAAGCCTCTCTCACCTCGAACTGGAGCGACAAGGCATCGAGCAGGGCACAGAAGGCGGCGAGGACGGCACCGCTAGCGCGCGCGAGGATGTCGCTCTCGACGCTGTGGAAATATGGGAAGAGCACGGGGTCGACCTTCGCCAGAAGCCTCATGTGTCACTAGACGGAGAAAGCTAGAGAGGAGAGACTTGAGTGAGACTGTGAAAGGAGAGACTAAGTGAGACTGAGTGAGACTGAGTGGGTTTGGGCCAGTGTTTGGCGCCAATTTAGGACTAGGAGAGCGAAATGGACCAAAAGGATCCAGCGCTAATTTAGGCTGACTAGGTATGAACATGATAAATTTTGCCCAACTGCTAGTATACATACATACACACACACACATATATATATATATATATATATATATATATATATATATATATTATACCTTATATACAGTGATTTTTTTATCAAAAATTTTAGGTATTCAACTGAATACCCATAAATTATGGTGGATCCACCCCTGATCAACACCATCCCCGCGGACGGCGTGATCAGGTATGTTGTAGGTGACATGTTCAAATCCATCCCAAGAATTATGGTGGATCCACCCCTGATCAACACCATCCCCGTGGACGGCATGGTCAGGTATGTTGCAGGTGACATTTTCAAGTCCGTCCCACTTGCTCAAGCAGTGCTGATCAAGGTATCAAAACTTAAAGAAAAAGAAAATCTAGTAAAAAATTCTTCAGTATATGATCCATTCAAAAAAAAAAAAGAAAAGTGCACAGATTTTGAAGCTCAAATTTAGGGCCGTTTGGATAGTGAGATATCCGGGATGGGAATAGAATTAGAATATAAGGCGGGATAAATTTATCTCTCAATCCCTCATCCAAACGCTAAATCTATCCCACGTTATATCCTATTTCTATTCCCACCCCTTATTTCCCACTATCCAAAGTAATTAATTGATCGGGAGTTGATTTGCGCGTAGTTAAAAAAAACTATGCTTTAAGATTTGTGAAAAAAGTTAGTACACCTTATCCCTCTCAAGCGTTAATATTGACCCTAATTATGCATTATATAAATTTGTGAAATTAACTAGCAAGCTGTGAATACATGGCAGTATTTGCTCCACGACTGGAGCGATGAGCAATGCGTGAAGGCCCTTGCGAACTCTGGCATTCACATTGGATTTTGCTTCTCGTTGTGGCTTATGATTTTTTGTAAAAAAATGTGATTTTTAGAAGGAGGTGTGAGCGGTGAAAAAAGTGATGGAAAGATACATACGTATAACGGGAGAAAAAAAATAGAATATGTGATACACCTATAATATTTTATCTTATCTCCGAAACAGGATAGTAATGAATGTTCGTATTGAGTTTTAGTTTTTTCAAGTAGAAGCTAGTAAGTTCAGGGCCGAAATGAGTCCATTCCTTCGCGCAAAGCAGGAGGAAAGGTGGTCGTCATAGGCGTGGTGGTTGGGTCTTCTTCTGGGCCCATGTAGGAAGCTGAGCTTGCGATGGACATGCCCATGATGTGTATGACGACAGGCCAGGAGAGGGAGGAGCAGGAGCGGCGCAAGATCTTCATGGATGCAGGGTTCAGCGACTGCAAGATCAACAAGGCTCTGGGAGTTCGATGTGTCATCGAGGTCTATCCCTAATACTGCACTTCAAAGCATCCTTATAGTGTAGCTTGGTATAGATTATGTATTACTGTAAGGAAATAAATAAAGGGAGTGTATTTCTGAGAGAATTGCACACATATTAAAGCAGCCGAGGAGTTAAATTGTAATATTAACCTCGGTTGCTTTGATTAATGTTTGTGCAGATTTATTGTAGAAAAGTGTATACGGGAGATCTCCGTAACAGTATATACTTGCTGAGCATTTCCTATATGTCTATCATGCTTATCTGCCCCAAGCAAGAGCACTTTTTGGTGCTTTGCTGTGGATGCTTCGTATCATACATGTTATCTTCAGATTGGGGAGCCTTGTATTGCTGTTTCTAAAGGTATATCTTTACTATTTAAAAAGAAGGAGTTGGTGGTTGCCGTCACGTCTATCCTCTCTCACTTCTTAACCATTCGATCTTTCTCATCTCTTCTCAACCACACGATCTGATTAAACCCTAAAATCTCAACATCACCCTGTCCCGCCCGCGCTCTCCCGCCGCTCGCTCAACCTCCGCCGCCTCGCCTCCCCTCCTCCCCCCGCGCGCCGCCGCTCTCCCTCCACCGCCCCGCCTCCTTCCCCTCCCCCCCGTGCCGCGCCCCGCCCCGCCTCCCCCTCCCCACGTAGCGCCGCTCCCTCTCTCCCCCGGTCCTCCCAGTCCCCACTGCGCACACCCGCTTATACGCCGGCCCCATCCTCCCGGCCTTTCCCCGCCCCCTCCTTCCTCTCCGCAGATCCGCCCCGCCGCCTCCTCCCTCTCCCCGCTGCCCCCTCCTCCCCTCCCCTCCGCCGCCCCTACTCCTCCCCGCCGGCCCCGCCACCCCCTCCTCCCCTCCCCCTTCCCCGCAGCGGTCGGCGGCGCAGCTTTGCCCCGCGCACGAGCTCTTCTACAAGGGAGTGTAGGGGCCCTCCTCCCCCAGCCACATCGTGATTTCCTCCCGATTCGAACTGTCACCATTCTTCTCCCCTCGCCTCCTCTCCCGACCCAGGCAGCTCGGGCCTTGTCCTCGTTCGCGCGTTGCGATTCGAACGACGGACGGCGAGAATGCTGCCGCACGGGAGAGGATGGCGACGGCGATCTGGTCCTTGCCTACTTGATCGGCCGGCCTTGCCGAACGCGCGCCGACACGAGGAGGAGGCCAACAGAGGTGGCGGCGAAATGCGTAAGGGCACTGACGAGAGGCTGTATGCCAAGCGGCGGGTGATTGCTGGTACCAGATCAAGACGCGCTCCATTCTCTTGCCCCTGGCATTCCTTGATTTCCTTCTCAAGTTACGATCATCTCATGGCATGCGCCTGAGTATTGGCCGCAGCAGCCTAACGGACTCAGGTCACCTCGACGTCTCCTTTGCCCTAATCCTGGTTCATCTCAATGGTAATTCTTTCCTATTCACTTGGCATGCTATCTCGCTTGTTCGATTGCTTCATAGGAAGTGTTCTTTGTATTGCCTTGAGTCAGTACACTAACTGTTGTTAGGTAAGTTAAGATCGATTGCTTTGCTTTGTGTTTACTGATTCATATTAGTTACATATGATAAACAAAACAACAAAATTTTGCTTGCTTTGAGGTTGTTTCATCTGGATGCTACTGTTTAGGAATTTTTTGTTTGTTGAATTAAAATCGTGCCCTATATGCAAAGGTGCACTATATGGCGTAGATTGTGGGAGTAGGTGAACCCGAGTGTCTGTAACTTCTTCTCGTCGATGCATAACTTCAAGCTTGCGTTTTACCGAGGTTTCTGATTCCCGTGAGTGCTGAAATTCTCGCGATTCCCGCAATGAGCAGCAGCAACATTCGCATAATAGTATTCCATTGCTTGAATTGAGTTCAGCGGTAGGAACTAGATATTATTTCAGAATAACGCTTGTTTGTAGCCAATGTTTGTGAGACATCCTCTACATGCATACTCAAACCCTTCATGAACCCTAGGTAGTACATGCATGCTTTACTGTGTTTTGAATTAGCTTCTTACTCCTTCACTTCTTATATCGTTGAAGTAGATACATAGGTTCATGCTCATGGTAAAAATGAAATGCATCAAGATTGTCATATACATGATTCTATGATAGGCTATATAGTGTTGTGGCTATAAGGTTCAAATTTTAATCACTCATAGATACCACTAATCACATAACCTATCAACATTTCTTTGTTTAGCTTCTCATCCTGTCATATTACCATTTACTGTAGGCTAGGTAGATTTTCCCCTGCTCAACATGTTCACGGTTGTGTTGCTCCTTTAGTCTATGCATTGATACTTTGAGTAGGGGATGTGAGCATGAAAATTAAGTTTTCCTTGCAATGTAGATTTTGCCTTTTGGTCATAAATCGCATTTATAGGGCCTTATTGTCAATTGTTTCTTTGCAGCCTAAAATGCACGATGAGTCAACTTCGACAAAAGGTCAATGATGATGTTCAAGAGGGTGCTCTTCCTCCGTATCTACTTGATCGTGATCATACGCAAGCGTGCCAAGGTAAATGCTTGTTCCGCCAACTAATTGTGAATTTGTGATACACGACACTCGTGTTGCATTGATCATTAATAGACTCGTGAAATCTAGGTTCTCAACAATACAATAAAGCAAAAGAGGAAGGAAAAAAGCGGCAAATGGGATGTTCTTTTGCTAAAGGTAATTCTCAATGCACACTATTATTGCCTACTTGTTTGATCGGTTGTTTCCTACTTTGACTAAATATTGTCACGATTTATATCCTATCAGTCCGTCCCGTGGGTGAAGAAGAGATGTTCAAGGTTCGCAAACTTGCAAGAGGAAAAGTAAGTGATAATAAGATTTGTTAATAAATTTGGAACCTTGGTTAATATTTGGAATTTTATGTGGCATGCATTGCTATATAGGCATTGCATACATTCGTAGTTCATTAGTAGTTGTTAACCCATTTGTATTCGGATGTTCTTTTAGGAACTACGATGCGCTACAAGGCAACCGATTCTGCCATCTCCTGTGTTTTGTCTAAAAATGCTTTTATAAACATTAAGTGAACAATTACATGGACTACAAATATTTTTAATTTTTCAATGAGCCAAATAATTGATATTTGTGTTGATATGCAAACAATAACATGAGCCCTGTATATGCATACATGATGACGTAAGAAAAAGTTGATATTTATTATTCAGTTTGAGATATTTGATAGTATGCATCACTTTTAAGACGACGGCACCTTACTAGTATACTAGTAACACATTAAAAAAAAAGAGAAGTGTTTCGGTGCTTTTCTATTACAGATTTGCACGATTTTTAAAACAAACGAAAGGCTGTGATTATAAGATACTTTTTCCATTTGCTTATCTTTTAGAAGGGTAATTTACTCACTTTAAAGTCTATCATGGTGTACTCAGCCCTGCAGCCCATATCCACGGAACCACCCACCATCTCCTATTCCCCCCTATCCACGGAACCACCCACCATCTCCCCACACCCCCTCCACCCCCCGCGCCGGCAGCACCATCTCCTATTCCCCCGGCGCCGGCGGCCCCTCCACGTCCACTCCAACAGACTCTCCTCCGTTCCCTCCCCAGGCTTGGCATTCCACCCGCCGCAGCCGCCTTCCTCTCCGCGGCACCCTCCATCCACTGCCCACTCTACGCCGAACTCACGCGCCAAGGTGCCCCCTCGGCGCTGGCGGCCCCTCCACGTCCACTCCAACAGACTCTCCTCCGTTCCCTCCCCAGGCTTGGCATTCCACCCGCCGCAGCCGCCTTCTTCTCCGCGGCACCCTCCATCCACTGCCCGCTCTACGCCGAACTCACGCGCCAAGGTGCCCCCGCAGCCACCTCCTTCGCCCTCTACTCCCGCATCCGCGCCGCCACCCCGTCCACCCCCTTCACCTTCTCCCTCCTCCTCGCCGCGCTCTTCTCCTTGTCCTCCTCCCTCTCCACCGGCTGCAACCGCCCCACCGCCGTGAGCCTCGCCCACGCGCAGGTGCTCAAGTCCTGAAGTCAACCACCCAGTTCTGAATGCTCAGCTCCTAATGAACACATAACAAGATGACAAGGAAAGAAGCCCAACAAAGGATATGTTACAGTCTCTGCTTCTTTTGCAAACAACCACATTCATATTTGTTTTCTCAAAGACAATCTTACATTTTTGGACAGAATCCATGATCTTTCATTTCTTAGTTGTTAATTAGTTATTCTTTTGAATCTTGATCATCAGCTAGATTTTTTTGACTTCTGTTCTGCTGGCAGATACAAATGTGCAATCCTTTATCTCTGCTGCAGCATGGTCAGAAACCCAAATCTGCAAGGAAACAAGCAGTTGAGGTGAGCTCAATTAATTGGTACAGATCTTTTTATCTGCACATATAATTAAATTGGTGACATAAGTCTCTTGGGAAAGTAGTCACTGCTTGCTAAAGATTTCTTCTGATGGGTAGCCTAAGATGCACCGATACGCGATACGGGTACGGCGATACGATATTTTCCAAAAACAAGGATACGCCGATACGGCAAGTGTATATATATATATATATATATATATATATATATATATATATATATATATATATATGAAAATAAACAAATTGAAAACAGGTTTCCAATGGTATAAATATCATTCTATCACTACTTGGCTAGTAATGAAAAATTGGTGAAGGAACCGAGAACCTGTTGCCTGTTGGCGCTGGGAGCAGCACGAAATCCTCCATCCATTCCAACCCAACCACCGGCGGGAGAGGCGCGGAGAGCGAGGTGTGGCGGCGGGACTCAGCGGCTTGGCGGCGGAGCTGAGGAGAGGCGCGCGGCGGGAGAGGCACCGGCGGCGGCGGATCTTCAGCGGCTCGCGGCTGCGCCGGCGGACTCCAGGCGGCCAGTGGCGGCGGAGCTGAGGAGAGGCGCGCGGCGGGAGAGGCACCGGTGGCGGCGGATCCGGGCGGGAGAGGCACCGGCGGCGGCGGATCCGGGCGGGAGAGGCACCGGAGGCGCGCCGATGGAGCCGGGAGCGGCGAGGAATCTTTGGAGCGGGCGGCCGCGGCAGCGGGAGAAGCGGCGTGCAGCGCGCGGAGGCGGCGGGCGGGCGGCGGAGGATGAGGAGAGGCGACACGGAAATGCTCGAGCGAGCCGGAGACGGGGCTTGTTATATACTCGCGATGGGCCGTGTCATTGGGCCGTTTTCTTCTGTTGGGCTTGGATTTTACTGGGCCGGCCGTATCGGTTACGTATCGCGCCGTATCGCGCCGTATCGAGGTATTTTCTGATTTATTTTTTGGACAAAATCACCGATACTCCGCCGATACCGTATCGCGCCGTATCGGATACGTATCGCGTACGGGTACGGCGCAACAGGGATGTATCGGTGCTTTCTTGTGGGTAGCCCATCAAACAAGGAAACTTCACCAGGCAGGTAATCAGATAGAAATATCACAAGCCAGTAGATAGCATTGGTTAATAGGACATTAGGCCATACATACTCCTCTGACATGTGTTTATATAATGTCCTTAGCTTGTTGCCGACAACAAATGGTGCAAGTTTAGGACAATGCATAGGCACAACAATGCAAAAAGGAGCAGCAGAGAAGAAAAGGATCTACATTGATTTGTTTAGTGGTTGATCATGCCATCCTGTTTCTAGCCAGGTCCTAGCTATTCTTCTTGTAGTTGTGGGTTTAGCTGGCTCCATACATTAGCCTTTTCATTAACTAATCAAGTTGCAGTTTAGACTGAACTGCAAGGCAAACACATTTCTACCTAAGATGAAGTTTACCTTATCCCATAAAATTCAAGGTTTAAGCTTGAACAGCCCAACGCCAACAACCATATAAACACAAACAAACTCATATATGTTTGAAGTAGACTAATAACTGAAAATTAATTGGCAATCGAAACCCCAGTGAATATTTGCATGCATAGCATTAAGGCCTCCTCATAATTTCCATTTTTTTTTGTCCTTGTAGAGTTGTTTTTCAGCTAATTAATATGCCATATGGGACATTGTAGTAAAAGTCTTCGTCCTAAGTTCCTAACTAACCAATCTACTTTCCAACTGAACAAGAAAGCAGAACAGCGAAACTGGGTCCTACTAGAGGACGTGCAGATTAGCCATTTATTCCTTCCTTTTTTTTTTTGGTGATGTTGCTGTGTTCGTTTTGTTCCTAGTTGTTGCCAATCAAAATGTACCAACTACATAACTGAATTTGTACCAATCGAAATGTGCCGCGCTCACGCACGTCGTGTGCTCCACGGAGCCGTCCGGGAAGGTGATCCTGCCGGCGCTGCTGCAGCAAGGTCTCTCTCTGCATGCAGCCATGTATGCATGCTTCTTGTCAATTTGTCATGATCATTCATGCATGTAAATAATATTTCGAACTTTACATGTCTCGTTTCTAAGATGTTGTCTCTGTGACTCTCCTCGCTTGCTAGGAGGAGGAGGGCAGCTGTAGGCGAGAGAGCACTACAGGGGCGTGAGGCGGCGGCGGAGGGGCAAGTGGGCAGTGGAGATATGCGACCCGGCGAAGGCGGTGTGCATGTGGCTCGGCACGTTCGGCACAACCGAGGAGGCCGTCCGTGCCTATGACCGTATGACGACGCTACGCTTTGTTTCAAGGGAGGGCGCCAAGGCCAAGCTGAACTTTGTAATGTTTTGTGCTGGATCATTGTTTGGCTGAAACACTCTTTCAGCCTTTTGTAAGAGCAATGTAGCATAGCAATGCCTCAATGCATTTCAAGAACAAAGAATGTATGGAGCAACAGATTGAAGCCACCATTTCATTATGACTGAGAGGAGACGGGGCAGCGCGATGGCACTATAGTAACATGAAGATAGGGCGGCGCGATGCAGAGATTGAAGACGGGGGTTGCAACTGCCGTCTGTCTTTGACTGAGATTGAAGACGGGGGTTGCACTAACTAACTCGAATACTAGAGGTAGACTGAGTTACGTAGTGGATTTGACTGAAAAGTTTAGGCGTGCGCTAATTCACTCGAATACTGGAGGTAGGCTGAGTTACGTAGTGGATTTGACAGACAAAAGTTTAGGCGGGATCATTAGTTTCCAATAAAAGCCGGGAAACAAAACATTTTCGAGTCGAATAAGGAAGTCTGAATATAGGTAATGCTACAGTTACAAAAGAAGTTGGTTTGGGTTAGCAAGGAAGGCTGAACGTAAAGGAGGAGTTAGCAATGAAGTGGGCTTTCGCTTTCATCAACTAACCGGAGTAGTAGAGGTAAATGGAGGGTTGATGTGGTTAAGAGAATATAATTTAAAATTTAAATATTAAATCGAATAAAAATTAGGGTAAAATAAGTTGCAATTGTTCATCTAAGGTACCTTAATAATAAGATAAAAAACCTAAAATAGCATCTATTACATCATTCGGGAAATCTAACAATGGTGGATCCGACGGCTCATAATCACACCAAGTCATGGGTACTGTGCTGATTTCCTTCTTGAACTTTAGTTTATATTCCAGCAGACAATTGATTGATTTCTTTCTTGACTTCTTCCATGCGGTTCAGCTTGGAAAATATCAACGCTACTAGCATTTTTCTTCTGAAAGCATCAATATCATTCTGCATATGATGCAATAATAGATTATTATTGTGATAACAACTAATTGGAAAAATAGAAAATATAAATAAGTCAGCAACATAGTGGTTGGTATAGTCGAACCTGTGTGAAGTTTCTTATTAAATTAGATCCATTCCACAGTTCTATGTACTTCAGAACATATAGGCCACAAGAACTCCTAAAATCGTAGATAATTAAATGTTAGTATAGAAAATAAGTAATACATACTAATAATATGACATACCCATCACGTTGCGCCAGCACATCATTAATTTGCTTGATACTCCAATTGTTAACATTTGCCATGTTAACTCCTGTACGTCTTGCTATGGCTAGCAACTTTTTTATTCCATTAATTTGCGTTGTACAAAACATTGCTAACATCAGCACAGTTAGATTTAAAAAATAACTATATAAAAATGTACAAGTAAATGGCTCACCACTTTAGTAATGTGATCTTCGTACTTCGAAAGATCCCATAGAGAATCCAAAATTTGAAACTCTCTTCTCTGATTATTAATGATAAAGTAAATCCAATGTTTCCTGATCAACATTGGAATAAAAACCTACAAAAATATATGGTTAATATATATATTGATGTTAATCCCAAAGTACTTTATGTGTTCCTTTCTTTACCAATTGATTCTCTGTTAGATCTTGTGCTTGACCTACTAAATAGTCAAGCTGACCTTTGCGGCGATCGACGTAGCGGTCTTCACTAATTGATTGTACCCATCGATGAAAGAGCGTATTAAACACAAAAAGCTTTTTCTCAAGTACTTCCTCAATGCGACGATCCAAAAGTAATTTAATATAAGATTCCATTAGCTGCACAATAGATGACGTCAGATGTGAATACCACACAATAAATTCAAAGATTAGGCTACTGTAACAAAAAAAAGGTTACTGACTTACCCGATCTCCCAGATATTTATTTTTACCATCTTTAGATGAAGGGATTGTAAGGCATTTTAAATCCTTTGCCCTGAAATCATTACCATTCTTCAAGTCAACTAGGATGGTATTAGGACTCGAACGCGCATACTGCTTCACGTACTCAATAGAAACAAATTCTTGAATGTCCACTCCTGGAATTTAAATTTCATATCTTTAATTATTCATAATAATTATTTTGAAAATTTGCAAAGAATTATATAAAGAACATTCATAACAATTAAAATGTGTTACCATCATTCTCTTGGGTGTCAATTGTCGTCCTAATCCTTGTATGTGTCTTAGTGAGGAACGTCATTGGTGATCTTAGCTTAGGATTTGCTTTCCTAATCCTAGCTTCATCTTTGACTCTGTGTGCTATGGTAACATCAACTACATCATCCATAGATGACGAATGTGTTAGGGCAATGTCCTCTGTTAGATCAATGTAGTCATGCTTCTTTTGGAGCTCTCCTTCATGCATCGTTGTTTTCACTCCACTTTTGTCTCAACCAAAGGAGTGGACTCACAAGCATCAATACTACCATTCTTTTCAAGAGGACTCATGTTGTGTAGACTTTCCTTGTTTGCAGACGAGGGTGAACTATGAAGCATGTCATTCTTGGCAACATCCTGAGTGTGAAACAAATAAAGTTTAAAATGGGTACAAATGTGTACAAATATAGTTATGAGTTCACAAAGAGTTTACCTCAACGTTTGTACCAAGTAGATTGAATGTTCTCTCCAAGGCAGAGATTCTAATCACACAGTTATCAACCTTGGCATCGATTGCTCGCACCACTTTTAAAATTTCATGAAGGTGTCTTGAGTGCTCCTTCTACACAAGATACAACTTGAGCTTTGAGAACAAGAACGTAGCAAATATTGTGAATGACATATAATACCTGTACTCCTCTCAATGAGGATTAGTGGTTTTTGTCTCCACGATCATCACATTTGATATCCATTATGACTTGAAAATTTTGTAAGCAATGAAGTTATTTTGGATTAATATCAAGAAAATATGTTAGTCAATGAAATACCTTGCCAACACCATATCCTTTTGACAACATATCATGCTTGTCTCGCCTAGAAGCTAATTCTTTGTCCCATCGCGCCATCAAGGGAAAAATCGGAGCGCTATAAATAGAATCTGAATCTATGGTGTGGATATGTTCCCAGTACCATAGCTACACAAAATGTACAAGACATAGAAGAATTTGATGATGTTGCCCTTTAAGAAAATTCTAGTTGAGAAAACTAGGACTCACTTGCAAAAGCATTAAATTGCCATTTGGCCATTTCTTGTGGCCATATGTGCTCACTCCACGTCCACTGGCCACACTTCTGATGTTGTCCATCAGAAACCTCAATGTGAACTCGTTCCAATTAATGCATTTTATGTCATCTATGTTTTGCAATAGACTCAAATACGACATAAGCACTTCATCGCGGGAAATAGGTACTAATACTGTTCCCATCAATGTTAACATAAACATCCTAATAAAATGTTCATCTACATACTGATCGTTTCGGATTTCTTTCACTAGATCTTTTATCACTATCTTCTTACTCTTGTTCTGTGTATATCTCTCGACCAATGCGTTATTAATGGGTAATGGTTTAATACTTTTCACAATAGTTCCAGTAAAAGGGAGACCTAATATGTAGTAGATATCCCACGTGTTTATTTCTAAACACTGACCTCCAATTCTGAAAGTTCCGTCTACTACATTATACTGACTAATAATATATTTTAACAATGATGGTCGTAGTTGAATTTCTTTTATTTTCAGTATGCACTCGAATCCTAGAGTTTTAACTACATCAATTTGGGCATCGCTCAAATTATTTATGAGTTCACAAAGAGTTTCTGTTGAACAAGCAAAATCCATACAAGTTTCTGGTTTGAAAAAGTAAGATGGGTTAATGCAATATATCAATTTGTACCGAAATAAAGCATGTAACAAGAACTTTCATTTGTCAACGAAGAATAATAATTAAAAAAATATAAAATTGTAAGAAATAAACATGACATTATTTTTGAAAAGTAGAAATGGATGTTATACTCGGTCAAAGAAGCCAACTGTTTGTTCCCCACTACTACTCTCCCATCCATATCTCCATCCGGACGCTCTCTCCCCATGCGAAACTCCCATCCAGATCGCCTCCTCCACTCGTCTTCAACAACCGTGTTCCCCCACTACTCTCCCCGCTCTCCCCATGGCTCGCTCCGCCCATCCGCAGGTTGCTCTCCGCATCCCCGTAGTACAGCTCCCCATCCCCTCCCCATCCCCGCTGGTAGCTCCCCACATCCTCTCCCCATCCCCGCAGGTAGCTCCCCCCATCACAAGTAAAATGCCAGAACAGGTCCACTTGAAATGCAAAATTTTGTCACCATTGTACTATTAGCTAATCACAAGTAAAATGCCATTAAAAAACTAAATAAAAAGGAGTATTCACAAGTAGGTCACCTTTCAGGATCCCATTTCAGTGTAACTTAACTTACTGAAATGGACCACCTGGTCTTCTGTAAACACGATCATACTGAACATGTAACTTCACTTACTCTTCTTGCATTGCCAAGGGACAAGTACGAATGTCATGGCCTGGTTGACGACATATACTACATAACCTCAGTCGATGCTCATCAAATGCTCTTATTCTCCTAGGTGCACCCTTGGTGGCTACATATGTTGGATTAAGAACCGAACTTCGAGGCATAGAAGATGTTTGATCATTCTCACCAACATGTGTGGGCATGTCATTGGCTGGATTGGAAGAACTTTTCTTTTTGGACAGCTAATTAACCATATATTCCTTTAGCTCCTCAAACTCATCCGGGCTATTGGATGCCAAGTCAAACAATTCACACCCAAGGGAACTCAATTCATAATAGCACACTTTCTTCTCTGTTCAAACGTGCAAACCACTTTTTCTAACAGAAGGAAGACCACCTTTCGCATTTTTCGAGAGCCGTTGGAGCACAAAACATCTTGGTATTTTCTTCATCTCTAAATACTTTAACACATGGAGAATATGCCTGCAAGGGATCCCATCTCGCTCCATCTTTCGGCAGCCACACTTTATAACAGAAGCAGACTCGGGACAAGCGTAGTCAACATAAAATGCTTGTCCTTTTTTCTCCTTCGAAGTAACCATGTACCTAACACAACTACCATCTACAGCACATCACCAATATCAAAACTATCTAACTTCTGCAGCTCTTGCTACACTAGATCAAAATTTGCAGATGTGAAAAGATGTCCAGTGTCCTCTTCAAGTTCTCGACTGTTAGTAATAGCAACAGGCCAACTTTGTGATACTTTCGAATCAAACTCAGCCTCTCTTTGACGCATGCCGGAAATGCATACCTCGTAGTGTTCAATCAAATCAACCAAAGACATGTAATAGTCAAGATGTCTGTGAAGACGTGAATTTAGACTCTCACTCCGTTGGTTACTTCTTATGCCTAGAAAATACTTGTCAGACAAAAAAGCAGCAGCCCACAATCTCCGTTTTTTGTACATTCTGTTCAACCAATCCTGGTTCCTACTGGTTTGGTACATTGAAATAAACACATTCCACTTTTCTTCAAAGTCAACAGGTGAGCAAGCATCATATATAAACGACCAAAATATGCTGAGATATGAGTGGTGAAGATGCTTTTTGATACCTTTTTCAATGTGCCAAGAGCATATACGATGATTACTTTCTGGGAGCAATTGACGAATAGCTTTCATCATTGCGTTGTCACTATCCGTTACTATAGACGTTGGTTTTTATCGACACATTGCCCTCAAAAACACACCAAGCAGCCAAGTATATGATTGTACACACTCATCAGATACAATACCACAAGCAAATACTGTAGTCTGATGATGGTGGTTCAGTCCTACAAATGGAATAAAAGGCATGTTGTACCTGTTCATCCGATACGTGCTATCGAATACAACAACATCACCAAATAACTGAAAGTCCATGCAGGATTGCGCGTCACACCAAAAAAGATTTTTCAGATGGCCTTCAGCATCAACTTGGCACTCATAAAAGAAATCGGGATCCTTGTCCCGCCTGGATTTCATGATTTGTAGAGCTGCATTTGCATCACCATCCGCAATTCTTGACCTCTTATACCTAGATGAGAAATTATATATGTCCTTCTTAACAAATCCCACCTTGTCATATCCTCCATGCTTACACTCCATGACATTCATTATGACATGCTTTCGAATGCCCATTGATTCCATTAATATTATTTTAGATTTCTGATGATCCTTCATTTTCCTGTGAGATCGAAGAAAAGGAGTTTCGTCTGGAGATGTCAAAGTGTGGTTATGCACATCTACAAAATCATCCACGAACCAAACTCCACGCTCCTTATCAAGCCTAATGCTAAGTTGAGCCTTACAATTACCTCAAGTATGTGCTCTTTCTCTCCTTACCCGACCATCGATGTTACTCCTTTTGGGATCTCGACTCCCATGCTTAAAGCAAACATAACGTCTGTAGTAAATACCTCCAACTTTCTTTTCATGCCTCACGATGTTCTTTCTAACGCCGAAACCTTTCTTTCTAGCATAATTATTATAAAAACTGTAACATTCGTCTTCACATTTAAAAGTCATCATAACTATATTCTCATACTCATCTAGAGCTGCATTATTTTCCTCAACATTGCAACATATATCATGACTGCTCCCCGAATCATGAGACTTCCTAGCACTGTTGTTTTCCTATCAGTAAGAAACAAATGGTTTGCCCCATAAATTATTAAATCCTAAGTTAAGTTTACCACAACAAAATGCAAGTAGACGCTAAGTGCATCAAAAAAGTAAATCGATGGAAAAATAGACAGAGACTAACACGAGCTCCATATGTCTGTAGACAAGACAAACACAATATAGCTCTATATGCCAATTTTAGAGCATACAAATCTAACCTCCATATGTCGGTTGTTGTACTCACTGCTGCATCCATCTTCAGTATAACACTTTTGTTTCTTAGTCGGTGTAAACGTATCCTCTGAGTTAAACAAACTTTCCGTGAATGAGTATGAAGAACCATCACAATATTCACTATCAGCTTCAACGCTCATGTAGAGAAATTCATCCATCCTGTCAAATTTAAATGTCACATTTTTCTGTCAGACTAAGGTCTCATCCTCATTAAAACTTAGCGCCGACTACCTAAGGACGACTAGTAAGGTGCCCGTACGATGCAACAGTCTCTCAAAAGAAGACGATACATACAAGCATGCTATCTATACATGTTAACGAATTTTATCGGAAAATAAATAAAGAGTGAGTGAGAGCGGACACTATCATCACCAATTGTTATGAAAGCATCAAAGGGAACAATGATAGTATAGTCAAGGTTCATCAAGGTTCTATCTACTGGACACTAGTTCATCGAGGATTTACAAAATATATATTGCTTTATTTAACTCAAAATTTCATTACTCTTCCCATAATTTTACAATCTTGCTACTAGCAGTCCGGCAAATTAAGGCTGTCCCAAAATTAAATTTCGATTCTGAGAGAACATCTAGGATTTCCTTTAGAAAAGTTCTGAACAATGCTGAAATAGTGAGAAATATGTACATAAGCATATCATCCAAGCATTGTAACATCCGCTTTATAACCAAGAAATTTGTACATAAGCAGGAAGATACAGCTGGTATAAAAATACTAGGATCAACATTATTACAGGTGTTGATGGGCAGTTCCAGCAAGATGGTAAAGATCAGCACAAAACTACCGCTCAGCAGGGTAGATATCTTCTAAGCTGCAATAGAAAAGGCAGAAAACATGAACAATGAAAAACTATAGTAGAAGCTGAAAATCCAGTGCAGCCAGACCGACCTTTTGCCCAAGAACTAGACGATGTCAGCGGTTACGTTAATTGACAACCCGCTAGACCTTCCGCCTCGTCCTTCCTCGCCAACAACCCGCTAGATCTGGATGTGGCCCAAATAATTTGAGCGATGACGGGAGGCGGAAGGTCGGGTAGAGGGGGAATCACCGACGGGAGGCGGAGCGCAAGACGCGGTGCTAGGAGGCGGGGCACCGCAGGACCGAGTGGTCAGGGCAGAACCAGTCAGACACCTTGACACCAGCGTCCTTGCGCAACAGCTCGCAGAGCTACGTGTGGAGTCCGAGCAGCGCGACGGAGGGCGTGGGCGCGAGGAAAAGGACCCCGGCGTCGAGGGGGGAGGGGAGGGAGGCGACGGAGGGACACGCGCAGCGCCGATGGACGATGACTCTCATGCTGGCGACGAGGAGGGAGGCGGCGGCGATGGGAGTGCTGGACGTGGGTGCTTGGAGGGGGCTCCGTTGCGTGCGACGGGAGGAGAGGACACGGCCGACGATTGGATTGCGGCTTCAGATTCGCCGTGCGCATGCGCAGAGCAAATTACGGCTGTGGAGTCGTGGGAGAGCAGTTACGCCTTACAGGCTGGACTTGGGCCTCGAATCTATCGAGTCTTCCTTGCTATACTATGTGACTAATTTACCCCTAAGCTAATTAATCTCAGTTGCTTTGAGATATGTGCAAATTGCCTTTTGGGAAAGCACCGAAGCACTCCTCTAAAAAAAGAGGGTAGACTAATTTCTGGAGGTGTTTTTTCAGAAGTTGTTTTTGACATTGTTGTCCCTTCACCGTTTTTTTGGCAAAAAATAGCTCTCCTGTATGCGCAAGGAAGAGTGTTGATTGTTTTCAGGCAACAAAAACTATGTAGGAATATAGGATAGATGCTCTGTTTTTCCGATCTCCTCATCGAGAGATGTTGATGCTTTCACAGTAACCAGAAAAAGCGGAATTCTTTACAGGACGAAACCAAGTGACCACATCTGTGTTTAGCTTACAGCATTTGCATGCTAATTAATTCGTACTGATACACAGATGCTGCTGAGGAGGTAGGAAATGCAAGATTACTCCCAAGACGAACAGTTAGCTCAGTCATTTCCATGTCTGCACATCAAGGTCATATCAACTTGAACATATGGTCCTTACTCCTCATCTTTGCTCCGTTTTGTGGATCATAATTTTCATGCTGCTATGCTCAGTTATGCTAACAAGCTTGCGAGGAAACTTCTGATCTCTGATCACCGTCAGCTGTAGCCTGGACCTGCGCAGCGTACTGCAGATTCCAGAGAACCTCTTCGATAGAAGGTCGGGTAGAAGATTCAACGGATAAGCATTTGATTGTAATGGAGACCACCATCGACAAAGAATCTTGCGAAGAGGTGCCAAGTACAACCGGATCCAGAACTTGCTCACGCTGTTCCTGGCTTGATATTGACACAACCTGCAAATAAAAGCAGAAGATTTCTTAGATAGTTTATTCTATTTACCCAGGCAGTAATTGGTCTAGTATGATCAAAACACGGCCATGTTGGGCTTCAGACAGATATGGAGCCAGTCAGCTGAAACTTTGGTTGCAACGAATTAATCCAGATACTGAATTCTGTACTAGTTTCTCTACAAGCAACATCACTCAGAAAATTTATGCATGAAAAAGTTCTTTGTTGAGTGTATCCATGCTAGCACTCTTATTTATCTAATGGCTTACAGAACATGCGAAAGAGGAAACTGAATTAGACTTGGCTGTCGGGAACAACAACTGTGCTATGACCACGTCATAAAAATATTGTGCATATCAACTGTGATAGACCATAAAAATGCCGGTCATCCTTTTCTTTGGTTTCCTCAAACAATAACAAAACAAACAGCAGAATAGCCTAAATTCTGATATTACAATGACTTGCCTGAAGCTAAAGTCCTAAATACCCTGCCATTACATTTATATAAGTTCTCAAAAAAGTGTCATGACGGAACATTTTAAAACTTTCTGCGAGAAAGGATCAGATGACCATGAGAGACTCCTCATCCTTTTTGGAAAATGATGAAATCAAACCCGATTGACCATCATCGGAATTTTGATTATATGCTAGCACCCTGGCACCACGATATGATAAACAAGGGGAAAAGGTCAAAGATGGCATGATCAGAATCAGATCGTACCCAACCAAGAAAATAGGTATGTCAAGCTGTTATACATAGGCCAATAAATCATAAACTTCTTCAGGAAGGTATCCATCTAAGTATAACCCATATCTTAAATAAGTATCATACTACAAAAATGAAAGGGAACATACCAGTTCACTTAGAATGAAAGGATCTCCTTTTCTATGTAGTTTTGGGCCCATAAGTACTTCAAGTACAATACAACCAAAAGAATATACATCATCCTCCAAATTTTCCCTGCAAAAACATAGATAAACATTAGATAAAAGCTGAGCATCAGCTATAACATGCTTGAACTCTATAACCGGATGTCCTTTTCTATTCCAATGAATTTAGTGCATTGGTAGATGGCTGGATGTGCTTACATGCAACTAAATCTGAAGTGCTGAATTTCTCGTTTAGTTGTTATATGCAACTATGTACATGAAATCATACTCTTCTACATGTGGTTCTGCATGGACTTACATTTCTGCAGAGTTGTTTTGTATGTATCTCTGCCCTCCTATTACCTGTAAACATGAAGGAATATTCATGTCAAAAATAAAGTATGCTCTATCCTTGAATCTCCTTTATTAACAAATAGGGGAAGAGTATGATTATGGACAAAGCCAACCTCATGTTTGTATATATCCTCTCTGATTATGGACAACCCATAGTCACTCAGTTTTGCCATAAGGTGTTCATCAAGCAAAATACTAGAAGTTTTTAACCGATTATATAAGGAACCAGGAATTATTCCTGTATGTAAGAAATGAACAGCCTTAGCAATGCCAATCAGCACTTGCAGCCTATCACCCCACTTCAGAGTCTTCCCTGGACTAGAGCCTGTCAAGAAACACACGCATAAATAACTAATTACATAATGGAATTGTTATCAGTTCAGATAACTTCAATTCTCCATATTAAGGTGTAGTTTTTTACCAGAAAGATAAGAAGAAAGAGTTTCATTAGGTACATATTCATAAACAAGAAAAACCCTTTTTACACTTAATTCATCAACTGCACCGTCAATGCAGTGCCCCAAGAGGCAAATTAAATTCTGGTGGCGAAGCTTCGCAAGGAGATCTAAGCGAAGCTTTAGATTCCTTATTGAATATCGCTGGTGCAATGCCAAACATCTTATGGCAATCAGGGTTCCATTCTCTAGTTTTCCCTTGTATAGCTGAAAGATCAAGAAAAAGAGTGTAACAAATTGTTAAACTAACATATAAGAACTGCAACTTGAAAATATTATGGCTAGACTGTTTGGAAACTATCTAATTTACAGCACTAACAAAAATGACTAATTATACTATTAATACTTAAGAAATAGTACATTTATTTATGCATCTCGTATTTGGTGTAAAGTCAAATCTAAATATGACAAATATATGAACAAGTCAACAAACCTTTCCAATTGAACCTTCGCCTAAAAATGCCGACCGTTCAAAGCTTTTTGTTGCTTCCTTGAGCTCTTCTAAAGAAAATGCACGATATGTGGGCATTATATGTGTTCCTAATTTGACAGCTTGAGATATGTACCCTGCAATGAAGAGAGGGAGAAGATTATGTCAATAGACACCCAAAGAAGGAAGTAAAACTATCTCTAATTCCTGGTCAAGTATGTGAAACACGTGTAAATAGATAGAACGTCAGAATTTATTCTAAATTTTAGAGTACCATCGTTATGTCATTCACTTGAAGCATATTTACGTACATATTACAAGGTCGTGTACATGATAAAGGGTCTATTCTTTTCAGCTTCTCAAAACGGCTTTTGGCTTTTGCTATAGTACCTAACTTTCAAACAGAGTATTTTTTTAAAATGGAGTTTACAAGTTAATTATAGTACACATTAAAAGCCCAACATCTATACCATCCAAAATCGCAAGCGAGTATCTCTCTCTTCGTAATTTCTATCGCAAACAACTAAAATTCAAAAATTTCAACCAAAAGTCATAAACCGCAGCCAAAAAGAACAGACCCAAAAACTAGGATAGGATAGGATGGGATAGTATACAAGTAACAGTATGTGGACTCCTCTAACTATGCCTCATTTGCTTCTAAATAAGAAATGGACTGGCTAATTCCACAATTTCCTAAATACATAAATTAGAAATGACCAACAACCAACTGAAAGAACTGGAAAACATGGGATGCACATATGATCAACACCTTGCATGACAGGTGTTTCTATGGATGGTAAGTGATTTGCCACATATACAATGCAACATTACTTGAGAACAATTCTTACTTGCATTTACTAGCATTTCGGAGGACATTCCTGGAGTACAATTATCTTGCATTTGCTTTTGCAGTAACTGTTGTTCTGCTAAAACTCTCTGACAGCTTGTTTTGTTTGAAGCCACTAATACAAGAGAAAGCACAAGCACAATAAACATTATCCCGACAACAGTGACCACAAGTCCAACATGCTTGTTTGATCCTCTCCCCTCATGAGACTGTTGACAATATTTCGCTTCATGCTGGTGTTCAGGATCAGCGCTAAAGCAATTCCCATCGAACCTAACAACCCTGTTATTCAAATTACCATTCAGACAGGCAGGCAGGTCACCTGTGAGTCGGTTGCTAGACAAATCCACAAAGCCCAGGGTGCTGCTGCACGTTAAACTACTCGGAAATGATCCGCTGAGCATGTTTGCTGCCAAGTTCAGATAACTAATGTTTGGGAGACCAAAGAGTTTTTCAGGAGGATTGCCCAGAAGAAAGTTGAACGAAAGATCGAGGTGTTGAAGCCTGTTCAATTGACCAAACTGCTCAGGAATTTCACTGTTGAATGAGTTCTTGCTGAGTAAGATTGTTACCAAAGCTGTAGGCATCTCTGGAAGCTCTCCAACTAATTCGTTGTCCCTCAAATCCAACATCTCAAGCTTATTTAAGTTGCCCAAATGTGGAACCTCACCTGAGATGATGTTACCAGCGAGAGCAAGCTCTGTAAGCATGGTAGCTTTAGCAATAGATGCTGGTACGGACCCCTTCAACCGGTTACCCTGCAAGCGAATAACGGCGAGGTTCGAGAATGAGTCAAGCCAGTCTGGCACACTTCCATTGAAGTAGTTACCATCCAGCGTCACGGTGTGGAGCTTCAACATGGCAGACAGCTTCGGAGGGATTGATCCATACAGAAAATTGGAGCTTAAATCAAGCACTTCGAGCGAAGACAACCGGTGAATCTTGCCAGGGAGAGGGCCCCATATGCCCAAAGACACCAGGATAACAACCCGCAAGGTAGTCAACCTTGCCAGTGTAGTAACAAACGAATCAAGAACAAAGGCTTCAGAGAGAGTAACATTGGGAACAGGATAGCCACTGAACTTTGGTGGTTTGGTGATCCTATCACCGACGATCTTAAGCTCCGTGATGGCATTGCGCTCGCACGTCACCGTAACCACTGAAGTGGGCTGTGTGTAGCAGGGGTCACTATTTTGGTTTTTCCATACATCCAGCTGCCTGGGGTACTCCAGCTGCTTTCTGAGCTGCTGCAGCAGCTCACTCTGTGAAGACTGCTCGCTTGTAGGGAATAACATCAAACAGGTTGTGGCCATGAAAAGGGCACTAAACCGCCAAGCCATTGGAGCTCAACTTGCCCACAGCTGTATCTTGTTTCAATAGTTGCGTGTCTTGGTAAACTGTATCACTTCCCAACCAAAAGATTCAGAATTTCAGCAAAGATCGGATAATGTGAAGGAGAAAAGGCAAGGTGGTTCAATGCAGCAGCACAAGGGTCCCTAAAAAACTTTAGCATTAATTGTTCTCAGATTACAGTTACCTGCAAAAGAAAAGGTGACATTTTAGCCCAAATAGTACAGAAACAAAAATAATGAAGGCGAGATGCAAATCTGTCACTAAACCGATTCATAGTTCTTGTCTTACAATAAACTACACTTTGGAGACAGGAAGCAAGAACCATGGAACAAGTTGTACTTCAGATTGAACAAGGAAAAACAAGGCAATAGTTTTCCTTTCTTGTAATAAAAAAATATTTGAAGCTGCAGCCTAAAAATATGTTGGGACCCGACCAAGAAAATGACATACTGGGGCAACAGGGCACAGCATTAATATGCAATAAGAGTACAGCTACAGTAAATTGAGCAGAGTCTACTGCAAATGCAAATGCCACATAAGAATAGCTTCTTGGTTAAAATCTTAATAAAAAACAATGGTTTCTAGATAACCCTGACAGAAAAACTTGATAAAAGAATGGTGAACAGGTAAGAAACAAATCTGAGCTTGCAACCAAAAACTGGAGAGAACCCACCAAGAAACGCAGCAAACTTGAAGGCAAAACAAAAGTGCTCTAAGGGAAACGAACATGCAGCAAACTTGAAGGGGGAAAAGGTCCTCACAAGCTAAGAGTGTTAAACCTGAAGCAATTCCAAGTTTCCAGCTGGGAACGACTCACATTGAGCATAGGAAAAAAAATAAGATATAAACGAAACAGGCTAGAGCTGGAGGGAAACAGAAAAAAAATTGGAAAATGCATAATATTCTGTCCAAATCACACATACACACAAACAGAGAGAGGGAGAGGGCAAGTGGGTAAGAAGAACCAAATTAGCGGACTGCCGACGACATTTCGAATCCCATTTCAGAAACAAGAATTTCTAACCTGAAAGCATCCAGCCAAGAAACGCCACCACAGCTCAAACGGAAGAACCAGCAAGTACACAATTAACCTCCAGGCAAATGCATCCAAGGACCCCCAACATCCCCACCACTCTTCAGTCTTCCCAGCCCCCTTCTTTCCCACCACCCAACAGCAGCGAAGAACCAAGGGAGGAAGAGGTGGAGGAGGTGAGTTTGTGAGAGATGCAGCTCAGGAGTCAGGACCAGCAGGGGAGGGAGGGCGTCCCAATGCACATGGGATCTCTCACTCACTCATCACTCACCCCCCAGCAGCAAACAGGCGCGGTCCTACACGCCATTAATGGCCCCTGGACGGTGACCGGTGGGCAAAGCCAATGCTACTACTGCTACCTTACCTCAGAAAGAACAGAAGCGCACCCTCCATTGTTACTCCTCGCAGTGATTATCAGTAGCAAGAGTAAAAGCTAACACCAGCACGAGCCAGAGCCAGCATCGGCGCAGGGGGGTGGTTGGTTGGCACGGAGGCCGAGGGCAGCAAGAAGCCAAATGGAAAGGAGGCGACGGACTGACGGTGGAGGTAAATATTTTTTAGCTATCATCTGAAGTGGCCACTTGACTGGTGAGCGGTGAAGCCGTATACGACAGTGTGGGTTTGGATCCCGTCGAGGGGAGGTTTGGGATTTTCTGCGCAGATCTGCGCTGTTATCGGTGAGGAATAGGATTCCCTGAAGCGGAGAACTTTGGCTGTAGGTTTTGGATGGATTGGTCTGAGCACGTAATCCATGCTCCAGATTTTTGACATGAAATAAGAAAGTTTGTCCTTATGATCTTTCGATAGTGAATGGCAAAAAAATGTCCGATATTGGTTCCAAATGTTGCGTTGTCTAGTGTCTACAATGAGTCAATGACACATGATGTATTTACTGTATTATCTTTCTGTAGCATAAGTAGACGAACAAACTTACTTCCACCCTCTTTTGTGGTGTTAGAAAATAAGCTTGCTTTTTAAAAATGTTTAGGATAAGCATGTGTCTATATTTGAAATTTATGTCTTATAATTTATGATTTCTCTCGAATAAATAAATAAAACGGCTTTGAAGCGACTTATCATACTAGTTCTATAGAATTGACTTATCAACTTTAGATTTATTCACATAAATACTCGTATTAAAATCATAAAGTATAATCATAAATCATGCACCACGGTGTAAAAACGAACGATACCACTTATTCCGTAAAAAGAGTTTTTTGACACCCACTCTCAGTATGGTAGCAGCGACAGGAAAAGCAGGTAACCGACCGAGGTCTTTGGAGTTCGAGTATGACTCCTAGACTCACATCCCCGTGAGCTCAAACTTCGGAAGGTAGCCTTTCTGTGATTTATGGCTTACTTTTTTTTGGAATAAATATTTGAAATGATTTATCTTTTTATGGGACAGATTTTGGTGTCGCCCTAACCAGTTGTTGGCTGCGGCTTCCGACAATGGCTTCTACATTAAAATTGAAATTCCATTATAGCACTTGTTAAATTTTTCTGAGTTATTAACTAAAGTAAAGTAAAGAAAAATAAGAAAAAATAAAAATACCGTTACATTTTCACAAACAATGAAAAGTAAAAAAAGTAAAAAAAAATCAAAATTAACAGTCTTTTAAAAACGATTTATCGATATTTAATTTATTCACATAAGTACTCATATTAGAATTAAAAATCACTAACCGTAACCACCGGTCATCAGCCGCAACTCTAAAGAATACGCGCACAAGGATATTGTTTTCTACTTTCAAAGACACAGGTGCTCTTCGCATATGCCTGGAATCCAGCCAGGGAAGTTATTTTTATTTAATCATTTCAAGGTTTATTCGTCCTAAGCACATTTTTTCTAGGGGATCTTTCCGTGCACATGTTAATCTTCCTTTCATCTTTTGACGCAACAAAAGTGCATGTTTTTTAGAAATAAGTTCATCTCACGCCTTGAATTATTGCGTTTATCTAGAAATCAACCCTACCAAATAGTGGCGAATCTAAAAATTTCAAAATAGATATTCAAAATTACAAAAATATTATTCAATAGAAAATATAAAAATCCACAATAGCAAATATTAAAGTAAAATTGTTCTTACTAAAGACAATATCTCAAATAATGTAAAATAATTAAAAAAATTACAAATTACAAATTTACTCAATGATTTGCATGTTATCATATATCCTTCATGATTGAAAGATTACAACTAGTTCCATTAATATGTAATTCCACTTAGTTCCCATTGTTCCTTTTTAAACTATCTGTATTCACTATTCACATTCAAGATATTGAAAATTGACTTGAAACCATTTTTTTCATACCTGTCAAATACTTGGTATTTATACACAGAATCACAGTTAAGAGCACTAGAAGGACACAAATCAACACATGGATTTTTTTAGCCTTTTGTGATTGTTGGAAAAAGATGTAAATTAGTAAAAAAAAATCTGCACTTACTAACACAGCAAGAACTGTCAAAATTCATCTGATTTTATGTTTTTAGTAAAACAAGACCTTAAAAAAATTTTGTCTACCAACTACTTTAGAGTTAGTTACAGAAATGAGACCTTTCATTTCAATTTCAATGACAGCATGCAGTTGGTGTTTTATAATTTAGAAGCATGTGATGTGTAAACACACAAGATTCGACAAGAGGAGCTGCTGAGCTACTTAAATATTAGATAATCAACATAAATTGTCCATCTAAATGGTTTCTGAATGAGAAGAAGATCAAGAGAGACACACTGACATCTAACAAGAGAAAACTGGTAACTAACCATGTCACGAAGTCCTAACATGCATCAAGAATGTCTCAAACACAATATTTTCTTGATAAAGACATATTCACTATTCATATTCAGGATAGTGAAAGTTGGCTTAAAATCATTTGTTCACACATGTGAAAATACTTGGCATTTGTTCATAGAACCACAGGTAGGAGGTGGAGAATATAGATTTCAATTCATAAGCAATAATTCGCCTACTACTAATGACCTTATTTCACATATTCATAGCAAAGTACTCAGATAAAGGCATGACATGAAGGCTATGAAGCTCAGTAGCTCACACCTCTGAAATATTTGCTATATAGATATAGGCTACTCAGACTTAAAGATGTGAAAAACAGTGGCGGAACTAGAACGAATATGATCGGGGTTCACTATTTCATGTATATATATAATACTAAATATAATTTCGAAGCAACGTTGAGCTAAATAGTTATATGTGATATAATTTTTAGTATCAATAAGTTAAGATAACCAATGGCAATATACAGTGATAAAAAAATAGCGATCAAAATACTTACCAAAATGAAGAAACCCACTAATATTATTGGTTAATTGCAACAAAGTAAAGGAATTAAGAGTGAAATCACGGACAAAAGATGGTCGACATTGGCAAAATACGTCATCTGACCTCAATAGGCTACAAGCCTACAATAAAGAGAATAAATTGAATTAAAATTTTCAAGAAAGATAGTTAAAATAATCAAATGAAAATAAATACATTACCTTTTAGTATTTACGTTCTTTCAAGTTTATAAAACGACGAACCACTGCGTCATTGGTAACTTTCTTCATTTCTTCTTTCTCCACATAGCAAATTAGACTATCACTCATGAAATCATCGCCGATACGATTGCGTAAATAAGTTTTCACAATTTTCATAGCAGAAAAGCACCTCTCAACTGTAGCAGTGGCAACAGGCAATACTAGTACTAGCTTCAAAAGTCGATAAACCAAAGGATATGTAAGATGTTTCCTTGTCTCCACCATTATTTGAGAAAGCTGACCAATGGTATGTATGTTGGAGAATCTATCATCTGCTCGCACATCAGCAATGTAAAGGCAAAGATGATGGTTAAGGTCCCTCAATTCCCCACAATCAAAATCCATACACTAACAGACTAACTGTCGATGGTATTAAGTATTAACTAATTAACATATGGGATAATGGGCATATGGCATCACGCCATCAACGTCTCATTCTCATGGGAAACTTAGTAATAGTACAAATCGCAGAAAAACTTTGAAGCTTATCGAGAATCCGAGATCATACCATTAACACGGCTTTTGCCTTCTGCTGCTTGTTCTGCAGAGTAGTGAGTACTGGCTTCGGCCCTTCGCCCTTCTGCTGCCGAGATGGCGAGATTTGCTAGTGCTAGACTGCTACTACAGAGTACAGACGTACACGTACTAGCGAGTAGCGAGTAGGCAGTAGCGCACTACGGCACCAGCGCAGGGCGGCAGGCGCCAGGGGCAGGTGGACAGGCGTCAGGCGGTGTGCCAGAGTTCAGTGTTCTGTCACTTCTATAGACTGTAGAGCGCAGGCCGCAAGGGAGAATTGCGCTATTGTCTACTCTCACTGCCAGTGGCCCAGTGTGTCACTATCTGTCACACACGTAGCTCGGTGCACCGTGCACGAGGCGACGCCTACCAGCTAGTCGGTTGGAAGTTGGAACTGCGATAGCCTTTTTATCTGTGAAAGTGTGAATGGATGGCCTGGAGCGGCGACGCCCGACGCCGATGCGGGCCATGCGGCGAGACAGCACTCGTGGGCTTTTTGTTTCGTTACCGAGTGCACAAATTGTTGGGCTAGGGGTGCACATATAGCATATATGAATTAATTACTATTGAAAATTTTTTTGGACCCGGTGTCCTGTGACACCGGGTGGGCCTATTGGGCTCCACCCCTGGTGAAAAATATGACTTTCAATTCATAAGGCATAAGTACTAATTTAAAGATAACTAATCCAAATCCAGTAATCCACCACATCTAAACAAGATCTAAGCACTGAAACAAAGAAACATATACCAAATCCACCACATCCATCTAGTCATCCATGGATCCATCATCCACCTAGCTCGAAAGTACAAAACTATAAACCCTAGGGGCACACAAGTAGAGCAGATCTACTGTCTACGCATTTAGATTCTAGAGCATGGGGTCATTGGTGTAGGATCAAGGATAACCGACTAGAGGGGGTGAATAGGAGGTTTTAAAATTTCTTTACTAAATTAAACAATTAAGGGCTAGATGACACTAAGCAATCAATTAACCTATGAGCAATTCTACACAATAATGAAGAATCTAGGCAAATGACAATAAGCAATAATAAGCAAGATAAATTACTATAAAGAACAAGAGACAATCACGAAGACACTTGATGTTTTTACCGTGGTATCGGAAACCTCCCGGTTTCCACTAATCCACGTTGAGGTTAGCCCGAACTAATCGGACCGGCTCCACAAATTAAGCCGAAGCACCTCGATCACTCTTGGTAGCTCTTCCTCCGCTCCGGAGATGGCGAGCTCCACACCACTCACAAACTTGCCCGGGCTTCTTCACAATCTTCCTTGAAGAAATCACCGGCAACAATCTTCCCGCCGTCTAGGTGCCGGCAAGCACCAAGAGAATAGACCCCAATTTCACTTGACGGTGCTCAAGTGCACAATGGATCAACTAGAATTGAATGCACTCGAAAATCTCTCCACTAGCTCAAAATGAATGCTCAAGAGTGTAAAGAGAGTGGAGTGAATGCTCTAGGGCTCAAATGAGTTCAATGAATATCAGCAATCTGCCCAAGTGCAGGTGGAGGTGTATTTATAGCCTCACCAACCAAAACTAGCCGTTGGATAATATTAATCCTGAAAAATCAGGGAAATCGGTACTACCGCCGTTGAAAGTGCGGTACTACCGATTTTTATGTAACAACGATAGCGGCTATGTCAGGCGGTCAGAACTAGCCATTGGATTTTAGTGCGGTACTACCGCCGTTGAAAGTGCGGTACTACCGCACTGCGGTAGTACCGCAGGTAGGTGCGGTACTATCGCACTGCGGATGTACCGCCGTGCATAAATCGGTGCTACCGATTTCTTTGCTACTGAGTTCTTCTTGGGGAGCGTTCTGGAAAAACGTTCCGACAATCGGTACTACCGTTGTACCATGCGGTACTACCGCCGTTTATATTCCGGTATTACCAATTTGTTTTGGGTGAAGTCCCCAAGAGGATACTCTTCTGGAAAAATCATTCCGACAATCGGTACTACCGCTGTACCATGCGATACTACCGCAATGCGGTACTACCGCCGTTCAATATCCGGTACTACCGATTTTTGAGAGGCTAAGTCCTCAAGGAGGAGCTCTATGGAAAAATGATACCGCAAATAAATTGGTACTACCGTGCGGCGGTAGTACCATTGTTTATGCCGATACTACTTGCTGCGGTAGTACCGTAGGAGGGTGCGGTGCTACCGATTTTCCTGAGAGAGCACAATGAGTTTTCGAACATATTTTTAAATGCATGTATGATCCTAGAATGATCCAATGTGTACCCAAACATGCTATCAAGCTACTTTCAAAGATCCCTCTTAATAGTACGGTATCTAACCTATAATCCGGTCTTCCACCTTTTCTCCTAAGACCGGTAAACCGAAAAAGAGATCCTAAAATTTATGTACCTCAATCTTGATGCTTCTTGAGCTTCAAATTTCATTTGTAGCTTGTTCTTCACTTTTGCACATGTGAGACCTTAGCTATACAATCTCAACACACATGTTAGTCCCATATTCTTATTTTGTCATTAATTACCAAAACCTTAAGATGGGGGCCTAGATGCTTTCAATCTCCCCCTTTTTGGTAATTGATGACAACACCTTTACATTTTATATGAGAAGAAGGATTTGAACATACTACTTGTATTTTAACAAGTTGCATATTCAATTTTGTTGACTCATGAAAGGTAAAATTGAATTTTCATTATAAGTTCATGAATACAAGTGATTCAATTTCATTCTAGAGTTTAAAAAGAAGAACACTCCCCCTATGTGTATGCAAGGGTTTGCAAGAGTGAAGAATGAGAGTGCGATAAAAATTTTAAATTTCACTTATCGTAAACATTCAACAATGAAGATTGAGAGCTGAAATTTGATAGCATTATCAACGGAAGCATTTAGTTCATTACAACTTCTGAGTTCATCACACATAGAGAAATAAACATTCAAAGTGTTATTACACCACATAAACTATTATAAAAATAGCAAAAGATAAAGCGTCTTCTCTTCTTCTTCTAACACACTTCTCCTCCTTTGGCATCAAGGACAAAAATAGATCACTCTTCGGAGCGGGGTCTTGGGTGAAGGAGAGGACCACGGCGAGGATGGGGTCACGCGTAGTGACGAGGCGCTACGACGTTCTCAAGAGCGGTCATCCGGTCGCCAAGGGTGGTGACATGCCCGGAGAGAGATGAGATATCACCGGAGAGAGAAGAAAACTGCTCGATGAGAGAAGTTATATTGCCGCTCATTGTGGTCATATTATCAGTCATGGAAGTCATGCTGCCACTTAGCCCCATGAGCGTAGAATAAAGCTGGGCTATAGATATATCATCGCCTTGCGGCCCTTGCTCCCTCTGAGGCTGAGAAGAGGAGGAAGCTCCAGGATGTGCACTCGGGCGAGGAGGCAACACAATCTCTCTAGGCTTATAAGCCTTATGCACTCCTCCTTTGCCGCCTCTGAAAGGACCAGTCTTGTGAATGATAAGCTTCATGATATATGGTGCATAATTGATCCATCGAGACCTATTATTCTTGGATTCGTCCATCCCACGAATCATTAAGTCAATAACATCAAACCGTGTCCCTGAGGTGATGTAGTGGATCAAGTTCCAGACATGACCTCTAACAGCATCATAATTTCTACTTTTTGGCAAGATGGTTTGATTGATAATCTTGTTGATTAAACCGGGAATGGGCAGAAGATTATTAGCTTTGCCATGCACAAAACTCTGGCTTTGATCATAGAAGTGTGAGCATTGGTGAAGAGCAATTGCCGGGCTGTCAAACACCTTGACATAGGCGCTTGAGAAAGTGGTTAGGGATGCCTCAAAATCCGCCTTGTTTACGCTTATATACTGCTCTCCAGTCATCCATTCCAAATGCTCAAAGTTAGGGGAAATCCACAAAGTGGCATAAAATTGCCGAATCAACTCCTCGTTGTAGTCCGACTTGAGAGTTACAAGATGGTGAATTCATGAATCTTGAAACATGCGCCAAAGGCCAGCATAAGCAGGAATGCCATCGATGTGTTCCCAGTCCATATATTTGTGATTGGCAAACTTAGTGTTGAGGAAGAATTCTTTATACACTTGTTCTGAAGCTGTATGAAACCTTAGATTTGCGATATTCTTGGGGAGGAGAGCTGCCGTTGAGATCGAGAATGGCATAATCATCATATGCATGCTTGAATATCATCTCTTCGGTCAGCGATAAGAGGACCACGATCCTCATCATCACCATCTCCTTCATCTTCCTCCCCTTCCTCAGCAACATCAGGTAATTCGTTCTCAGAGGAGTTTCCATAGCGGTCAGACTCGGTATCGGAACCATTGGGGGTTCCATTATCGCTGTCCTCTGAGTCTGTTCCGGCATCTCCTCATCCTCTGGCTCAATAGGAGGAGAAACATGAGCGGGAGATTGATGAGAGGATCCTTGTCTGCACTCCCACCACTAGCATATGTCTTTCTCCTTTGGATTTACGCTGCCACCACCTTTACGACGGCGTTCCAAGTCTTAGGAGCCATCTTGAGATAAACATAAGGAAATAGGAAGTCAAGTAGTGCTGGAGAGAATGAAAATTTGGTTGAAATTGAATGAAAACAAGTTTCTGCAATTTTTTAAGGAAATCGGTAGTTCCGCAGTTCAAGAGGCGGTAGTACCGGGGTGCGGTAGTACCACGACCTCTGTGTAGTACCGGCTGCGGTAATCTTGAGGCGAGTCTTGGTAGTACCGCCTGTGATAATACCGCACTCTCGAGCAGTATTACCGATTTTTCTGAAGTTTTCTAGGCGATTAATCTATGATTCTAAGTGATGTTTTTGATGGATATAATCCAATAGGAAGATGTTAAAACATCAAACATCACTAATCCTAGCAATTTTCCCAAGAATATTGCATCAAAACATCCACATTTCAAAATTTAACCTAAATTCACAAAAGAGACCAAAGGAGATGAAACTTGGATTTGATTCAAATACCTCAAGGAATGGAGGAGGAGGACACTTGAGATGCAGAAAACGTCCAAGAACCACAAAATCCCACTGGATTTGGAGATCGGGTGGAGGATTGAGAGTGTTCTTGGGGGTGAGAGAGAGAGAGGAAGAAAGAGAGTTCGGGCGATTGAAATAATGAGGAGAGAGGAGCGGTTTTGGAATGAGAGGAGAAAAATCCGGAAGTGGCGACTACCTCAAGAAAAACCGGTACTACCGCACTTACTGCGGTAGTACCGCACTCTGACTAATCTTTGCGCCTCACGGTAGTAGTACTGCGATGAAGCTGCGGTAGTACCGATTTTTAGGACTTCGATTTTGAGGTTGAAAGAAGATTTTATGCAAATGTTCCCTAGTTTTGCACATAAAGAAGAGTCATTCAGGATCATTTTGCATTTAAGAACCTAATTGAAGGCTAATAAAATAATTTGTATGAACATACACGATTTTGGCAACGATTTTTGATAAATCAACACAAAAAATACTCAAAAGACCAAACTCTCACCCAAATACATGCAACAAGGGTTCAAGCAACATTCGAGAAGTCTAATACATTTAATTCATTTCTCAACTTGCAAAAACGGCTTTCATCTAATGGTTTGGTGAAAATATCCGCTAATTGATCTTCGGTTCTTATGTGGCTAATGACAATATACCCTTTACTAATATGATCTCTCAAGAAATGATGTCTAATATCTATATGCTTGGTTCTTGAGTGTTGGACAGGATTATTGGCTATTTTCACCGCACTTTCATTATCACATAAAAGAGGTGTCTTATTGAATGTTATTCCATAATCCATTAAAGTTTGCCTCATCCATAACAATTGTACACAACAACTTCCGCGGAGATATATTCGGCTTCGGCGGTTGAAAGAGCTACGGAGTTTTGTTTCTTTGAGAACCAAGATACTACAGATCTTCCTAACAATTGGCAACTTCCAGAGGTGCTCTTTCTATCCACTTTGCAACCCGCATAGTCAGAATCCGAATATCCAATTAAATCAAACTTTGCACCTTTTGGAAACCACAAGCCTATACTAGAGGAATGTTTTAAATATCTTAGAATTCTCTTTACGGTCACTAAATGGCACTCTTTTGGAGATGCTTGAAACCTTGCACATATGCACACACTAAACATAATATCAGGCCTAGATGCGGTAAGATTAAGCAAACTACCAATCATAGATCTATAAAGCTTTAAATCTACCGACTTACCTCCTTCATTTAAGTCCAAATGCCCGTTGGTTGCCATAGGAGTCTTGATGGGGTTTGCATCCTCCATGCCAAACTTTTTGTAATGCGGATACGCACGTGTCTTGTACTTTTCGATTAAATATATTATTCAAGCTGGAAAGAGTTATTGAGCCGCATCAAACATTGCCAGGTGAACTCATTCCAAACTAAATATAATATTGTTATTCATAAGAATAGAATACTACCTCATGTCATTAAATGGTGCATTCTTAGGTTTGTCGATGGCAAAGCAATGGAGACGTAAAAGAAAGAAAATAACCACATTAGGTGTCAAAGACATGAAGGAAGAAAGCCCATTCAGTGGGAGAGCAAAAGGGAGAAGCCCAAGGACTTAAACTACAAGTTTTGGATAAGATTTTCAAGCCCAATTCGTACCTCCCACAAGGTCAATTGGATTCAAACTCGGATTCAACTCAGAATTCAATTCGGATTCGGTTCGGGACAGCCTGACAGACACTTACTAAAAAGGTCATAACTTTCACAAACGGAGTCCGATTTGGGTGTTCTTGTATTCCTTGGAAAGATATTTTCAAGGGCTATGCAATGGATCTGGTCCCAACATTAAATTCATCACGGATCAAAAGTTATAGCCGAAACAATGTGACGGCTGTAAAATCTAGTTTTCTTTTTGTGAGAGTTCGTATCTAAAACCATATAGGGCTGAGTTGTATTAGGTTTGTGGACTCTATGGATGTCCCAAGGTCCTATATAAGCCATGTATTGGCAGCGTTAGGGCTCATACTACCTTTGAGAATAATCAATCTACTAAAGTTTGTTCGAGTTTATCATTGCTGCTGAAATTCCGTGAGGGAATTATGAGTGTTCTTCAATCAAGATCATTCACCTTTCCATTTGGGAATTGGGTGCACGATAGATCTTCGCTTGGTGGTCGGCGAAATTGACGCGAGTATGTTTTGGCGGATTAAAGAGTGTTCGTCCCTTGCATTGGCATTGGAGGATAGCTACGATTCATCAAGACTCCCACGAGTATCAATCCTATGTCGAGAAGATCGGGCGACCCTGTATCATTTTGAGTAAGTCTCTTGCATACTTGATTTGGCTAATGAACGTCCCATTCTTGAGTTGTTTGATTTGAAGTCCAAGAAAGTAACTCAATTCTCCTATCATTGACATTTCAAACTCTCTAGACATCATATCACGAATTCTTTGCAAAATTCTTGGTTAGTAGAACCAAATATGATATCATCAACATAAATTTGACATACAAAGAATTCATCATCAATAATTTTAGTAAACAATGTAGTATCAACCTTCCCGATTTTGAATCCTTTTGAGATTAGAAAATCTCGAAGACGCTCATACCAAGCCCTAGGGGCTTGTTTGAGTCCGTATAACGCCTTTGAGAGTTTGTAAACATGATTAGAATTATTTGGATCCTCAAATCCGGGAGGTTGCTCAACAAATACAAGTTCGGTTATTTTTCCATTTAGAAACGCACTTTTAACATCCATTTGATAAAGTTTAATATGAAAGCATGATACAAAAGCAAGCAAGATTCTAATTGACTCAAGTCTAGCTACGGGAGCAAAAATTTCATCATAATCTAATCCCTCGACTTGAGTGTAACCTTGAGCAACTAACCTTGCTTTGTTTCTTACCACAATTCCGTTTTCATCTTGTTTGTTGCGGAAGACCCATTTAGTACCAATTACGTTTTGTTCCTGGGGTCTTTCTACCAAACTCCATACTTCATTTATTGCGAAGTTTTTTAGCTCCTCATGTATGGCATTAACCCAATCGGGGTCTTCTAATGCATCATCTACCACCTTTGGTTCAATAGAGGAGACAAACGAGTAATGTTCGCAAAAAGAAACTAATCTAGAACGGGTTTGAACACCCTTGCCCACATCACCCAATATTTGATCTATTGGATGATCTCTAGATAATGCGTTGTGAACTCTCAATGGTTGAGGTTGCTCATCTATTTCTTCATCTAAAACTTGAGTAGAACTTGTAGTAGAAGATGTAGAAGGTTGAACTTGAGTTGATGAATATGGATCATTTGAATCCTCTGTTGGCTTCATGCTCCTAACTTGCATGTTCTCCATAACCTTTCTTAATCCCTCATCACCTACATCATTCAAATTTTCTTGCTCTTCTTGAGAGCCATTAGTCTCATCAAATTGAACATCACAAGATTCTACTATTACACCGGTATTTTTGTTGAATACTCTATATGCTTTGCTATTAGATGAATAACCTAAAAGAAAACCTTCATCACATCGACTTTAAAATTTTGAGAGCCGAACACCTTTTCTTAGAATAAAGCATTTGCATCCAAACACTCTAAAATAAGATATGTTTGGCCTTCTTCCCATGAGGAGTTCATAGGAAGTCTTTTTCAAAAGACGATGTAAATAAAGACGATTTATGGCATGACAAGCGGTATTGATTGCTTCCGCCCAAAAGATGTCGGAAGTGTTATATTCATCAAGCATTGTCCTAGCCATTTCAATTAATGTACGATTTTTCCTTTCTACAACTCTATTTTGCTCCGGAGTGTATGTTGAAGAAAATTCGTGGTTTATTCCAAGTTCATCACAAAAATCCTCAATTTTTGCATTCTTGAACTCGGAACCATTGTCACTCCTAACTTTCTTTATTTTAAAATCAAATTCATTTTGAGCCCTTTTTGCAAAGCTTTTGAAAATCTCGGGGACATCACTCTTGTCATTTAGGAAGAAGACCCATGTATATCGGGAATAATCATCCACAATGACCAAACAATAGTTGTTGCCCCCTAAGCTCTTATAGGTTGTTGGCCCAAACAAATCCATATGTAAGAGCTCTAATGGTCTAGATGTTGACTTGATACTTTTGGAAGGATGAGAATTAGCCACTTGTTTACCGGCTTGACAAGCACTACAAAGCTTGTTTTTCTCAAACTTCACATCCTTCAAGCCAATAACTAAATCATTTTTGAAAAGCTTTTTGAATTGAACCATGCCCACATGACCCAACCTTCTATGCCATAACCAACCCAAAGAGGTTTTGGCTAAGAGACAAGTTTTCAATCCTGAATCATTTGAGCTAAAATCTACTAAATAAAGATTTCCAAAACAAAAGGCTTGGAAAATAATTTCATTATCTTTTTCTTTTGAAATTGATACACCATCTTTTGAGAATGAGCAAATTAAGCCTAGATCACATAATTGAGCAATGGATAGCAAGTTGAAATTTATTTTTCTACTAAAGAGACATTAGAAATGGAAAGGTCATTGGAGATAGCAATTTTACCCAAACCTAATACCTTTCCTTTGCTATTATCGCCAAAGGTGATCTTCTCATTGCTCCCATTTTCTAATGTGGTCAACATTTTCCGGTCTCCGGTCATGTGTTGAGTGCACCCGCTATCTAGCACCCAATGTCGACCACCGGTCTTATAGTTCACCTACAAAATAAAATCAATTTCTTTTAAGTACCTAAATTTATTTGGGTCCTTGGAGATTAGTAACCAAGGTTTTGGGCACCCAAATAGCATTCTTTTTAGCGCCTAAAATTGAAGTGCTAATGAATTTAGCAATGATCTTCCCACTAGTAGATTTCTTTAGCAAATAGCAAGAATCAAATAAATGAGTAGATGCAGTTTTTATTTCTTGGTTTTGCTTACCAATTGGCCTCACAAACCTTGTGACCGGTTTTGAGGGATTCTTACCTTTCTTGGGCACATACTCAAGTCCCTCCTTATTGAATGAGCATTTTTGCTCACTCAATAATTTGTCAAGGGTGGCCTTACCCTTGAAGCATCTCTCTAAACTTTTGTTTAATTGATTAACTTGATCTTTTAATTTGCAATTTTCAACAACAAGTTCTTCATCACATAAATTAACAAGATTATTAATACTTGAACTACAAGACATAGCATTTAAATCATCACATGAAGTAGAAGTATTAATTTTAGCATTTTCTAGCCTAGGCATATCATTCATAATGTCACAAAAAATTCCAATGCTAGAATTAGATTTACTTGATGTTTCTTGGATAAGCAAGGCATGAGTTTCAATTAACTCCTCATGTAACTCTTTAAGAGATTCATGCTCTTTCTTGAGCTCTTTGAATTTAGCCTTCTTTTTTCCAAGAAATTCATTCAAGTCAATAAGCATATCCATTAACTCATCATATGAAGGCTCATCATCATCATCACAAAGTTTTACCTTTTCTCCTTTGGCCATGAGGCATGTGAGAGTGGAGAATAGTGATGGTGCTTCCTTGATGGCTATGCCGACAAGTCCCTTCTTTTTGGATGACTTTTCTTCATCGGAGTCGGAATCCGAATAATCTTCATCGGAGTTCCATTCTCCAATGTGAGCTTCATTTTTGCCATCCTTGTGAAGCTTTTTGAAAAGCTTTTTCTTCGGGTTGAACTCCTTCTTCTTGAGTGACTTGCCCTTGTCATCCTTCTTTGTGGGGCATTGTGAAGCGATGTGACCCTTTTCATTGCACTCATAGCAACGAATGTTGCTATATCGCTTCTTGTTGTCGAAGGATCATTCTCTTTTGCTTGATCCTTGTCCTCCACTTCGGTGTGGATATCTTTTCATGAACCTCTTCATTCTCCTTACAAGGAGAGCCATTTCCTCCTCGGAGTCATCTTCCTCATCCTCGGATTCTTCACTTGATACCGCTTTGGCCTTGAAAGCGGTGACCTTCTTTCCCTTGGAGGAGGATTGCTCCAAAAGTTCCTCCTTGTCCTTTTTGTACAACTCATTGGTAATTAAATTACCCAATAGTTGCGTTGGCGTCATCTTTGGCAAATCGGGCGAGTTGAGGAAGAGGGTCACCAACATCTCATATTTTTCCAGCAACACCCTAAGCATTTTTCTCACAATATCAAGATCGGTTAGTGACGTGCAGAGGCCCTTGAGCTCATTTACAATATTGTTCAAGCGAGAGTACATCTCATTGATACCCTCGTGTGGCAACATTGTAAATGTTTCATACTTGATTCTAAGCCGATGCAATTTGGCTTCTTTGACTGTGGATGTTCCCTCATGGATTTCCGAGAGGGTTGTCCAAATAGCATGAGCGGTTTCTAGGTTGCTCACCCTATTGAACTCATCCGCGTTCAATGCTCTAAATAAAGCATTCATTGCTTGGGCATCTAAATGAGAGTTACGAGTATCTGGATCCGTGAGGTGTGATGGATCAAGTGGCATAATATAACCCTCATTTACTATTTTCTATATGCTCGGGCTCATGGCTTTGAGATAAATTGACATTCTAATTTTCCAATACGAATAATTAGTGCCATCAAATTGTGGTGCCTTACCTATTGCAATCCCCTCGTTAGCCATCCTTTTCTCTCTAGACGGTTAAGTCTAATGAATGAGAGACCAAGCTCTGATATCACTTGTAGGATCAAGAATAACCGACTAGAGGGGGGCGAATAGGAGGTTTTAAAATTTCTTTACTAAATTAAACAATTAAGGGCTAGATGACACTAAGCAATCAATTAACCTATGAACAATTCTACACAATAATGAAGAATCTAGGTAATTGACAATAAGCAATAATAAGCAAGATAAATTACTATAAAGAACAAGAGACAATCACGAAGACACTTGATGTTTTCACCGTGGTATCGGAAATTTGCCGGTTTCCACTAATCCACGTTGAGGTTAGCCGAACTAATCGGACCGGCTCCACAAATTAAGCCGAAGCACCTCGATCACTCTTGGTAGCTCTTTCTCCGCTCCGGAGATGGCGAGCTTCACACCACTCACAAACTTGCCCGGGCTTCTTCACAATCTTCCTTGAAGAAATCATCGGCAACAATCTTCCCGCTGTCTAGGTGCCGGCAAGCACCAAGAGAATAGACCCCAATTTCACTTGACGGCGCTCAAGTGCACAATGGATCAACTAGAATTGAATGCACTCGAAAATCTCTCCACTAGCTCAAAATGAATGCTCAAAAGTGTAAAGAGAGTGGAGTGAATGCTCTAGGGCTCAAATGAGTTCAATGAATATAAGCAATCTGCCCAAGTGCTGGTGGAGATGTATTTATAGCCTCACCAACCAAAACTAGCCGTTGGATAAAATTAATCCTGAAAAATCAGGGAAATCGGTACTACCGCCGTTGAAAGTGCGGTACTACCGATTTTTTACTGTAGCAAACAGTAACGGCTATGTCAGGCGGCCAGAACTAGCCGTTGGATTTTAGTGCGGTACTATCGCCGTTGAAAGTGCGGTACTACCGCACTGCGGATGTACCGCCGTGCATAGATCGGTGCTACCGATTTCTTTACGACTGAGTTCTTCTTGGGGAGCGTTCTAGAAAAAAACGTTCCGACAATCGGTACTACCGTTGTATCATGCGGTACTACCGCAATGCGGTACTACCGCCGTTTATATTCCGGTATTACCGATTTGTTTTGGGTGAAGTCTCCAAGAGGATACTCTTCTGGAAAAATCATTCCGATAATCGGTACTACCGCTGTACCATGCGATACTACCGCAATGCGGTACTACCGCCGTTCAATATCCGGTACTACCGATTTTTGAGAGGCTAAGTCCTCAAGGAGGAGCTCTTTGGAAAAATGATACCGCAAATAAATCAGTACTACCGTGCGGCGGTAGTACCGCTGTTTACATGCCAGTACTACCGTACTGCGGTAGTACCGCAGGAGGGTGCGGTGCTACCAATTTTCCTGAGAGAGCACAGTGAGTTTTCAAACACATTTTCAAATGCATGTATGATCCTAGAATGATCCAGTGCGTACCCAAACATGCTATCAAGCTACTTTCAAAGATCCCTCTTAATAGTACGACATCTAACCTATAATCCGGTCTTCCACCTTTTCTCCTAAGACCGGTAAACCGAAAAAGAGATCCTAAAATTTATATACCCCAATCTTGATGCTTCTTGAGCTTCAAATTTCATTTGTAGCTTGTTCTTCACTTTTGCACATGTGAGACCTTAGCTATACAATCTCAACACACATGTTAGTCCCATATTCTTATTTTATCATTAATTACCAAAACTCTAAGATGGGGGCCTAGATGCTTTCAATTGGGTGCCATAGTGCCATAGGCATGCAGTGTGGCAGTGCCCGCTCGGCCGGTGGCCACTCCAGCGCTCCTCGCTGCACTGGCCTCCATAATGAAGACCAAAACTAAGGAGGGGCATCCATCACCGCCAGGCACCAGCCGAGTGCCAACTACCGAGAAATGGAGAGATGGTCAGATGCTACACAAAGAGAGGAGAGACTGAGTGAGACATGGTCTCCCAACTGGGTATGGACAGAACAATAGTGAGCCTGTGACTGGGCCAGTGTCGATGGAGCGGGAAATGGGTCAAAAGGATTCAGCGCCAATTTGGGCTAACTGGGTATTAACAGGACGAATTTGGCCTAACTACTAGTATACATATGTATTATATCTTATATATAGTGGATTTTTTGTTAAAATGTTTTGGGTATTCAGTTGAATACCCCTGAATCATGCTATGTCTACCCATGCTACCAAACTAGGTAACCAACTCTCTGGAGCCCATTTCAATCTGATTTTGCACCAAGTTTGCATCCACGTGTATCTCAGTACATCGGGATACATTGCCTTACGAACTATACAAAGCGGTCGAGTTCAAGGACTATTTGAGCCGGATGTAATTGGATATGATCCAGTCGAAGGACTTGTTGTAATTAATGCAAACTAATTGGAGTCATGATTAGGATTATTTTTGTGTTTGTGATAGACTTTGCACCAATCCAGATCAGACGTGGTGCCCAAAGTGGTTGCATCGATCAGGGTCAGACATGGCTTTGTAGGCACATCTTGCTACAACTCTACTTCATCTTCGAGTGAGACTTTGCTCTATAGCCGTTTAGGACTCTGTTTACTTCACCGTTTGGGAGTCTTGTTTCCATGGTTATTTATACCCTCTATAAGCTATTGGAAAAGGTGTGAAATCGTGAAGTTAGGTTTAGCCAAGTCGCATCATCATAACCCTTGTTCCTCGCAATAGCGCGATCAAATGTGAAATGGATGCACCTCCTGAACTCCAAGAGGCCCATGTCCTTGGTAGGCGCCAGATTATGGTCGATCACAATTTGATAGGTCCACCCGTCACGTCTGTCATATGCGATACCATTCCCATGGAACATGAACAAATCCCGAATGCTGTGGTGGCATACCTACAAAATTTTTGAGTGTGTAACGTTAAGTTATAGCTTTTCTCAATATTTGCATCATCTTTGCTAAACTAAGGATATCACACATGTACCACCCTACAATTCATAAATTACTCACGACAATAGTGTATTATATTTCTAAGCGGACAACTACAATGACATTCAATTTTTAACATAACGAAATGTACAAAGATCGCACAAAGCACAACAATTTAACCAAAAAAATACATGTCTAACAGTTTATGCATAATATTATACAAAATGCATACTAACTTTTTTCAAATGCAGAAAAAATACAATGTTGTTCCTATGCAAACAAAATAACGTATGCATAAATTATGGCATTCATATAATTACCGTGACTAATAAGTATTTAACGATAATAACAATGCTGCTTCTTCGACATCAACTAAGGCCACTGCCCAATTACAAAAGGCTAACTACCGCCTTTTTATTATAACAAACTGTTATTTTTCTAATTACATGCTAATCACGTTGTTAGAAAACTTGCAGCATGTCAACAAAAATTACCTCTTTTGGATGCTCTAAAGCTAATCTACAACTTTTCCAACTGCGCATACTTCAAACTCACATTCAAAACTGCTCATAAAATTGGATACTTTCATTGCCTTCTTCCTCTCTTCTCAGCTGCCTCTCTTACTTTTGGCTACACTCAAATGAAATGGCACCGTTGTTTCCTCTAGAGAATGAAAGCATCGACCATTTTATTATGCATTCACCGGAGAGGAGGGGCCCGATTGCGCAGCTGCTGCCACTTGGGACGTGCACGGGGAGAGGGGGCTGGGTGAGAGGATGTTCACACCTCATGCGGTAAGAGCCAGCGCCAAAGGCTCACATCGCGTGGTCGGGGGAGTGGGCCAGCAGGGGTTTGCATGGGGGGAGGTGGCACGGTGGGGTGGCGTGCTAGAGGGTGGCACGGCAGGCGATCGTGTCTAGAACGTCATGCACCAAGAAGACTTCATGCATCTACAACATTGTACGATCACAAGGGGCCTAGCGCGGTGCACGGCCGCGCCAAGGGGCCAAAATTGGCATTTCGCGCGTGGGATGGACAAAAGTGTCAATTCTCTGTCCCTGGGGCTACATATGCCCAAATTTCACGGTGTTGAGGCCATTATAGGGTGCCACGCAAGTGTCAATCAGGACGCCACACAATCGCTAACTGGCACAAAACTTACAGTTTATTGATAATTTGGATAAAAAAATATAGTTATGTGAATTTATTCTTTTAAATAAAGCTAACATGTAGACCTACTAGCCAATCACTCATTTCTTTTAACTAGTTTTTAAATCAAACCAACATGTGGACTCTCCTTGACAATGAGACGAGAGAGAGAGAAGGCACGGTGGGTATGCGAGGTGAGATCGATGGCGGCCAAAGCATGGGAGAGTCCAGGTATATAAAGAGGAAAGGAGAAGATTCATTGTGTCACAGAGCCTCGAACATGGCAGCATAGGAGGTGAGGCACAAAGGCAAAGCAGTATTTTGTTGTCATCAAGCCGTCTTTTTTATCTTCCTTGGTTTCATCTTTTTTTTAGCTTTTTTTCGTGTTTCTTTGCATTATTCGTAATGAGATAACCTTTTTTCTATTTTTAATTTTTTAAAATTTAATTACACCAAAAAGCTACCAGCTGATACATCACATAATAAATCAGTTACAGTGAAAAAAACCACAAACCATAAAAACAAACTCAACTGAGCACAACCTAAATGTACAGTACTAGAAATCCTCACTTAAAATTATAGCAAATCGATAGTTTATCTAGTAAAATTGTATTTTCAAAAAAAAACTACTCTATATGTTTTGGACAGAGACTAATAAATTATTTTATTGCCATGGAGTCTGGAAAAGCGTAAGTCATTACAATTTACAACTTGAGTGCTCTTGAGTCTTGGATTGTTTACGAGTGAGACGAAGTGTAGTCTTGAATAAAGGCACTATTCTGCGGACGACCGACTCCACCATGTGGACTCTCCTTGACAATGAGACGAGCGGAGAAGGCATGGTCGTTCATGAGGGTGAGGTCGATGGCGGCGAAGCATGGGAGAGTGTCGATAGTAAGCGGATTCAGAAATTTTATAATGAGTATTCAAAATTATAAAAATATTATTCAATAGAAAACATAAAGATCTCTGATGGCGAAAATTAAAGTATAGTTATTCTCAAATAATATAAAAATAATTAAAAATTAATGCCATAATGCTTCACGCCTTGAAAGCGAGGTATAATATCATGAAGACAATTCTCTTTGCTAGATTTTTGTGTTCTATAAACAAAAATTCAAAAGTACTTTATCATAAGCATACTTTATTGAATGGTTTCTAACTAAACAACTTAAGTAGTATTACCTAAACTGTTAAACACAACATGGATCGAATAGGTAGACACTAAAGGGGATCAAATTATCAAAGTGACCAATACATCAAGCTATAAGAAAGATTTGACAACACTTGCATAGTTTCTACATAATGGATACACGGATATCACAATATAAGCAACTACTACGCAAAAACTTTGGAATTATTATAGATGCCTCACTTCTTTAAGTAAAATACAATTTACATCTTTATTTAAATACATAAATTTTGCTTTAGATCGGAGATCGCCAAAAGAGGATAAAGAGATGGAGGGATTAGTGGATTAGAAATATGTGTGGCTGTGCCATGGGGAGATGGAGAGATGCAGCCATGGGGATTACTAGGTCAGGGAGGACGAACCTGTGTGGCTGTGCCGCGTCAGCGAGCGACGATAGTAAGATGACTTGTGACTTGCAAGATGGTCGCTCGGTGTTCCTACATAACCTCCTGAGTCTTGTCTCTAGAAATCCGAGTCCAAAAACTAGAAGATTCCTATGTCGCGGATGAAGAGAATCAAAGAGGAGAGACTTGAGTAAAAGATAGGTGAGTGAGATTTGTAGTTTCTACCATATGTCGTGTAAATCACGACAATGGGTCTAGGCGATGTCGGCACTAATTTGGGCCTAGGAGAAGAAAATAGGTCGAAAGGATCCGATACCAATTTAGACTAACTGGGTATAAATAAGACAAATTTGATCTAACTATTAGTATACATATATATTATACTTTGTATATAGTGAATATTTTACTAAAAATTTTGGGTATTCAGTTGAATACCCTTGACTTATTGGAAGCCTTTGGAGGAGGAAAGGAGAAGATTCATTGTGTCCAGAGCCTCAAACATGGCAGCATAGGAGGTGAGGCATCAAGGCAAAGCGGATGTTTTTTGTCATCGAGTTGTCCTTTTCTACTCCTTGATTTTATTTTTTCTAGTTTTTTATTTTTTCGTGTTCCTTTGCATTATTCGTAATGAGATAACATGTTTTTATTTTTAATTTTTAAAATTTAATTACACCAAACAAGGTAACAGCTGATACATTACAAAATAAGTCAGTTATAGTAAAAAAAACAAAAACAAATTCAACTGAGCATAGCCTAAATGTACATTACCGGAAATCCTCGCTTAAAGTTATAGCAAATCGATAGTTTATCTAGTAAAATTGTATTTAAAAAAAACTACTTTATATGTTTTGGACAGAGACTAATAAACTATTTTATTGCCATGGAGTCTAGAAAAGCGTAAGTCATTACAATTTACAACTTGAGTCCTCTTGAGTCTTGGCTAGATTTTTTACGAGTGAGACGAAGAACAAGTGTAGTACTGAATAAAGGCACTATGCCTGCGAACGGCCGATTCCTCATAGGAAATATGTATTAGGAAACCAGGGATAAGGGTTTCCGTTTAAACGGATTCTTTCCGTTTAAACGAGTCCCTATCAATATTGGGCACCTCATCCCACCCCCTATAAATAGAGAGCCATATGGCTGATTTTGTACCCCATTGAATTGAAGCAATAAAGAAAGACCAGGAGTTCTCTCTACCTCTCTCTGTGTTCAATCTATTATTCTGTCGCTTTGTGATTGATTCGTTCTTGTACTTAGCAGAGAAATCTCTTGGACTGGTCGCCAGCGAGGGGTTTCTCAACACGTTATCAGCACGACTACGCTCCGGTGAACAAGGTAATCATCGAAGCACTTAATAGATTGGTTTTTCTAGATCGCTTTGAATTTGCTTTTCTTCGCGTTCTAGATTGATTTTCTACGGTGCAAATCCCCCTAATCTACCGCAAGCTGACTTGAAGTCGCCGGCACAATGTCGATCGGTAGATTGTGAAACGGGGTAGATGTTGATTGCTTTCAGAAAGCGATGCAAATCCGCCCTAATCTACCGCGGCAGACACGGTCGCCGACACAATGTCGATCGGTAGATTATCAAACGGGGTAGATGTTGATTGCATCGTAGATGAGAAACAAAATTTCTTTTGCATTGCCTTTTCTGTTTGGTTGGCCCTGGCCTCACGTTCGCGCATACCGACCGCCGCCTCCCGCACGAGGCACCGCCGTCGTCGCCACGCCCGCGCCCCGAACGGCGTGTCACCTCACCGGCCTCGGCTCCCCGCGTCGCGCGCATGCGCGCGCGCCGCCGGCCTCCCGCGCCCGCATGCGCGCCGCTGGCCTCGGCGCGCCGCCGCGGCGGCCTCGCCGCCGCATGCGCGCGCCGCGGCGTCCGCACTCAACCACCGACCGCGCCTCGGCTCCTTCACGGCAGCGCGCCGCCGCACTCGCGGCAGCGCGGCGCCTCCGCGGCGCTTCGCGCGCTCGCTGCGCGTGCGCCGGCCGCCCGCATGGCCACCGCCGCTCGCTGCGCTGCGGCGCCCGCCCGGCCCGCATGGCGCGCTGCGCGCCGCGCAAGACGCCACCTCCGCCGCCGTCGCCCGCGGCGCGGCCACCACCTCTCGCTGCGCCTCGCGCGCGCCGCCTGCAAGCCTCGCCGCCTCGCGCGCGCCTGCGCGCACCGTCGCCTAGGCCCAGCGCGCGACCTAACGCAGCCGCCGCCACTCGGTGTGGGGTAGGAAACCCTACCGCCCCTTGAGTCCACTGGTGGGGCCGAAGCAATTGGGCGAAAAAAGGGAGATGGGCGCGCGGGGAAAGAGGCTGGCGGCCGGAAAAAAAGGTGGCCCGGCGGTTATTTGCGAAAAATCCCGATAGAACTGGAAATTATGTAAAATTTTCTCCGAATTGAAAATTTTGCGTATAGACCCCCAGAAAATACAAAATTTGCTGGAATTTTGTATTCTAGCATAAAAGGGTCTCGGGAACCCTAATTTTGCATTATTTTCAGCATTTGAAGCTTGTTTATTTGTGCCATTATTGTTTTATGTATTTTCTGCAATTATTTACTGTTTTGATTAATTGTAATTGTTTAATTGCTTTTAATCACTGAAAATTAGTAGTAAATTATGAAAAATGCATAGAAATTTATGAAACATTACGAGAATTTATTGTAACATTTATTTACCTGCAGTAAATAATTTCATGCATGTTTACCTGAAATAAACTTATATGTCCCATTCATCACATGTAGATGACTGGCATCACGAACCGGGAGTTCGAGGAGCTTGCCCAGCATGGCAAGAACTATCTGACGTGGGCATCCGATGTCGAGATAGTACTTGGAGCCAGGAAGCTCCGCGCAGCTATTGGGATTGGCGGACGGCATGACGCCAAACCTACACCTGAGGAAAATAATTAGGCACTTCATTTTCTCAGGCACCACCTCTGCATTACTCTCAAGAATGAGTATATGGTGGAGAAAAACGCGCTAGCACTCTGGACCGCACTCAAGAAGCGGTTTGAGAGGCTAAAGTACACCATTCTTCCTCAAGCAGAGCAGGAGTGGATCGGATTGAGGTTTGCCGATTTCAAGACGGTCGGGGAGTACAATTCTGCCTTGCACAGAATTTGTACCAATCTTCATCTCTGTGGCAAGCAGATCACAGATGAGCAGAAGATTGAGAAGACCATGTCCACCTTTCACCCCAATGCTGTGCAATCCATCCGCAACTATCGTCAAGACGGCTACAAGGAATACGCCGAATTGATTGATATGATGCAGGTAGCGGAGGCTCAGGACGAATTTCTCTGCAAGAATTACGTCACTCAGCCATTGGGGAGCTCCGCTGGCCGTGAAGCCAATGCTGGGAGCTACAAGGTGCGAAAGCCCTTGATGAAAAGAAGGGGGAAGAAGGGTAAGGCCGTTGCCCAGAAAGGCAAGTCAGATGCTCCAAATAACAAAAGGGCTAAGGAGAGTGGCAAAACCTATGGCCAGCAGAACCAAAGTTGCTACAAGTGTGGCAAGTGGGGACATTGGTCGCGGATCTGTAAAGCACCGCAACATGTCATTGATGCCCACCAAGCCCAGAAGAACAATGGCAAAGGGCAGCCTGAAGCTCACTTTGCAGCTGTTGATGGGGAGCATCATGAGCCGCTGCGAAATGATGGAGGTTGAATCCATCCGGCAGAAGACCTTACGACTTAGAGGCAGCCACCTCCATGATTTCTCTCGAAGAGAACATCACGCTGAAAAGATAGCCGAAGAAGTCAACGATTTTCTAGTTGATTCCGTCGATGCACGAGAATGCATGAGGCGTTAATTGTCATTTATTTTGCATTAAATGGACAAGTTAGATCTTGCATGAATGGTACTCTAGTTTTATTTTCTCATAATGGTTGGATGATTTTGGAATAATTCATTCATTTATTCAGTTTACAATGGCATGATATGTTCTAATATTTATGTGTTTTATTTACGTGATGTATGTATTTTAATACATATTAATAAAATACCTTATATTAGAGCACGTGTGGCGCCCTATGGAGGAAGTATGCCTTTAAGCGGTGGTACCACGAATACCATCTTAAGAGAGACTAAGTATTTTGATCGATTCGTAAGAGCAATGGCGATCTTACGACAATCGCGGAGCGATGCATGTATAATTGGTTCGGAAGAGCCACAATTATACTTCCATGGGCACAACTTTGGTCATTGAAGGCGCATTATTGTACCCAGTTCGACTAGAACTCTCTTAAGCTTTAAAGATATTCGCGCAAATGGTTTCCACGTTGAGGCGAAGAAAGTACGGTAAGGAATACCTACTCATCACGGCACGAAGAGAATGGCAAAGGGTATTAGAAAAACTTCCTTCACTAGAAGCTGGGCTATATTATACCAACATTAAAGCGCTGCAGCTGCATACTCGATACGAAGACGGTATTTAGAAGCTCGAACTATTACATTTATGGCATGACAGATTAGGCCACCCAGGTCTTAGGATGATGAGAAATATAATTAACAATTCTCACGGGCATAATATTAATGTGAAGAATTTCCCGAATCCTGAAGATTTTGTGTACCCTGCATGTGCCACCGTGAAATTAATCACTAGACCCTCCACTCACGAAAGTGAGGATGAAGTCCTGCATTCTGGGCGTATCCAGGGAGACATTTGCGGTCCTATCCAGCCCATCTCAGGGCCATTTAGGTATTTCATGGTGCTCATTGATGCTTCCTCAAAGTGGTCATATATGGGTTTATTATCGACAAGAAACCATGCTTTCGCCAAATTGATCTCGCATCAGAAATGTGTTCACTGATCATCGCATCAAGTCCATTAGAATGGACAATGCCGGAGAATTTACTTCAAAGGCATTTGATGATTATTGCATAGCGATGGGGATTGCAGTTGAGCATTCGGTACCGCATGTCCATACCCAGAATGGTTTGGCAGAGGGAATTAAATTTATTGCCCGACCACTTTTGCAGAATTGTAATTTGCCAGCTACATGTTGGGGACACACAATCTTACATGCAGCAAATCTCATCAACTTTAGACCCTCGGCCTACAACATCCATTCACCTATGCAACTAGCGCAAGGGTCACCACCAAAAATTTCTCATCTCAGGAGGTTTGGATGCAAGGTTTATATACCTATACCCCCTCATGACAAGCGCAATGGGCCCTCTCCATAAGGCGGGATATCGTTGGTTATGAGCGCATCTATAATCGGTATTTGGAACCCATGTCGCGAGATTTGCATCTTGCCGCCGTTGTTGCATTTTTGATGAGGATAATTTTCCGACATTGGGGAGAAATCAACCGTTGATGAAAAATGTCGAGAAATTACGTGGGAAGCCACGGAATTCTGCACATGACCCGCGCACTAATGGCGAAAAAGGTCGAGAAGATCATCGATTTGCAAGCATTAGCAAATCAATCGCTCGATCACTTTAGTGATTTGAAGAGCGTGACTAAGTCGCATGTGCTCGCACGCAATGCACCGGAGAGGTTGAAATACCAAAGAAAATTGAAGGTATCCTAATCCCGTCCAAAGGCCTCGAGAATAAAAGGGCGAGAACTCCGGCCCCTTGAATCCAAAGTAACCGGGGCGCGCGAAAAGGATAAGAAGGACTTATCACGGCCGATCACGAAGTCCCGAGAATGAGAAGGGAGCGGTTGAGACTGGCACAAGTATGACACCTCGATAGAGGGCATACGGATCTGAATATCCCGTCGGCATGTATGTGTGCGCACACATCGGAGCGAGAAAAACTAAAGGGACTTGGTACCGCAATTGAAAGAAGCGATGCGCAAGATGAAGCTCGGAAGAAGCAACTCATGAAGAAATAGCTATAAATTATGTACTGCAGGAGAGTCCACGAAGAGGACAACATCCAATGTCGATATCTACTTCGCAAAGAAAATTACCACAATCATTGATCTTGATCCCGAGCACGCATCGCTCATTGAATGTAAGAAAAGATCAGATTGGGAAGATTGAAAGAAGGCAATAGCAACCGATTGCTATCTCTGAACAAAGAGAAGTGTTTGGGCCCGTATGTCGCACTCCTCCCCATGTGCACCTGTAGGGCACAAGTGGGTATTTGTTCGAAAGAGAAATGAAAAAAGCAAGTAGTGAGATACAAAGCAAGCTGGTAGCACAAGGTTTCACTCAACGTCGGAGTTGATTATGAAGAAACCTACTCCCCGGTCATGAGTGGAATTACCTTTAGATACTTGATCTCAATGGCAGTGAACTTGAATTTAGAAATGAAATTGATGGATGTTGTGACTGCATACCTTTATGGTAACTTGGATTCGGAGATTTATATGAAAGTCCCTGAAGGAATATCTCTCCCGAACCAAGACAGAGCAAATAGAAATCTGTATAGTGTGAAGCTTAGAAAGTCCCTATATGGATGAAGCAATCAGCGAATGTGGTATAATCGCTTAAGCGACTTTCTCTGCAAGAAAGGCTACACGAACAATGAAGATTGTCCTTGTGTATTTATACGGCGATCCCAGAATGGATTCTGTATAATCTCAGTATATGTAGATGATCTGAATATCATCGGGACAGTGGAAGACATAAAAGAAGCAAGCTCCTACTTGAGTCAGAATTTGAAATGAAAGATTTAGGTAAGACCAAGTTTTGCTTAAGCCTGCAGCTTGAGCATGTCTCTGGAGGAATCTTGGTACATCAGTCGACCTACACCCAGAAGGTGCTAGAAAGATTCGGCTTTGAGAAAGCATTCCCATCAAAAGTACCGATGATCGGGAGATCTTTACAGTAAGAAAAAGATCCTTTCCGACCTAGGGAAGAGGGGGAGGAAGTCCTGGGACCGGAATTCCCATACTTGAGTGCAGTTGGAGCACTCATGTACTTAGCAAACTGCACTAGACCGGATATTGCCTTTGCCGTGAATCTGTTAGCAAGGTATAGTGCAGAGCCCACCAAAAGGCATTGGCAGGGCATAAAGGATATCTTCCGATATCTCCAAGGAAGCAAGGACCTTGGATTGTTTTACAGAAAGAATCAAGATCTGAACTTGATTGGCTATGCAGATCTTGGGTACTGTCGACCCGCATACCGCAAAGTCACAAGCAGACTATGTATTCTGTGTGGTGGAACCGCAATTTCTGGAAATCGTCTAAGCAAAGCCTTGTAGCTACCTCGGCGAACCACTCGAAATAATAGCGCTGTATGAAGCCGCACGTGAATGCGCAGCTCGCCGAATGGTTCACCACATCCAGCGATCATGTGGGATGAACATTGTGCAAACCCCACTATTATCTATGAAGATAATGCCGCTTGCGTTCACAAATACAAGCGGGCTATGTGAAGAGTAATCTCACAAAGCATATCAACCCCAAGTTCTTCTATGCTCATGAATTGCAAAAGATGGGCGAGATTAAAGTACTACACACTAAGTCTTGTGAAAATCTAGCAGATTTATTCACAAAGTCCCTCCCGCATCTAGTTTTGAAAGGTGCGTGCGAGGATTGGTATGATGAGACTTAGAGAAGTGCAGAATTTAGGGAGAATTATCTCAAGCTCGTTAGTGAATCTTGATCTGAAGATCAAGTACCCAAAGAATAAAAGTCTGAATTTGAATGAAGTTGGGTGAATTGTACTCTTTTTCCTTGTGAGTTTCTGAAGTTTCTCGACCAAAGTTTTTAATGAGGCAATTCGTGCAATGTGACATAACATACATCATGTACTCTTTCTCCAAATTTTTCCTCTGGGTTTTTATGGAGTTTTAACGAGGCATGAGTATGTCGGATGAGTGCCCAAGGGGGAGTATTAGGAAACCAGGGGATAAGGGTTTCCGTTTAAGCGGATTCTTTCCGTTTAAGCGAGTCCCTATCCATATTGAGCACCTCATCCCACCCCCTATAAATAGAGAGCCATATGGCTGATTTTGTACCCCATTGAATTGAAGCAATAAAGAAAGACCAGGAGTTCTCTCTACCTCTCTCTGTGTTCAATCTATTATTCTGTCGCTTTGTGATTGATTCGTTCTTGTACTTAGCGAGAAATCTCTTGGGTGAGTGCGCCAATGAGGGTTTCTCAACAATATGTACGTAGTGCGGTTAGTAGATGAATGGTTTTTTTTTATCTAACCTAACCATAACTACCTAGTATTCGGCCGTTTGTACGATGTTACAGCAAGAATGTGAAAAAAAAAGTTTCGATCTATTTAACACTAATAAGTAGGACTAGTAGCTTTGTAGTTAAGTACAGTAATAAAGAGAGCAAATTCGTGTACAGGTGACAAAAGGAGAGTGGATGTAAGGATCTGTCCTGATAAATCTCTCAGACGTACAGTTGGCAATTTAATCATCAAGGCCCACGTGTCCTACCATGTAGCGGGTGAAATTTTGGATCCGTTACAAACAACTTTTGTTTGTGTTTTTTATTTGCTTTTGGAAGCTATTTTTAGAATGAAGCGGCTTCTAAGGTATTTTTATAAATTATTTGTAAAATTACTGTAAAAGCTGCTTTGAATAAAGTAACTTTTTAACATAAATATTTCTTACTCCTTTAACCTCTCTGATAATCAGCTAAAAGGTACAGTACTTTTGAACAGTTGTATGGAGTCCTTGTAGCTTGTTGTGCCGTACCGTCTTAAGTGCTAAGTGCTTGCACGATGGGCTTTACTGGTGGATTTTCTGAAAGCCTATGCTGTCTAAGTTATAAAAATACAGATTTTAAGCTGTTAATTAGTTAGAACATCATTGAATGACAAACTTTTTCGTTAAAATCGTTTTTTAGTTATCCCATGATATTTGTTTTGAGTTTTGTGAAAAATAGGTGAGAGTGTTATTTCTTAATATTAAAAAATTGAGTCTTTAGCAAAACTAGATCTTATTATATCCTAGTTGAGCTAGCACATCGAAGTGAAGTAGTGGATTAAAGCAAAATAAGACTGTGATCCATATATTGGGGCAGAATTTTCCTAATTTTGACTTAATAGGAACGTTTGATTCCGTGGATGGACCCACACTCGTATTTGTGCTTCATTCCGTGGATGGAAACTTTTGATTATTACTCGTATTTTTTCCTTCTTTTTCATCGGAGAAGGCCTCGAGAGAGCATATCATGCTTTCCTACATCTACTGACGTGTTAGAGTAAGAGATTGCGAGTTGTTAGTTAGATTGTCATAAGTTAGAAGCCATTTTAAACATCCGATTTCAAGAAACCACTTCTACTCACTACAATAGAAAAACTTTATAGAGACATTCCATGTGCTAGAGATATTTTAAATCATCTTTTGAAGTTTCTAAAGTCATTTTATAAAACATCCTTGGAGCATCTCTCCATAGATCATGTCAAGGATTATAGAGAGACAATGTTAAGCATGTATCTATGCTTGTAGAGACGTTTTGATATAGGCAATTACAACATGCCTTTATTAATGTAGAGTTGGTTTGTTACGTGCTAAGAAACATGGAGACATCTTCCTTTTGTTATGAGAAAATAACATTTTCACATCGATGTAATTAAATCAATTCATATGCATATCGTATTGTCACTATGACAAACTAAAACAGTAGAGCAACGCATGCATTGCAGGAAAAATAATTATATTATTTAAGAACAAGTGGACATTACAATTGAATTATACATCCATATAAAAAGTGCAAACGTACTGGGAAAAAATCCTACAAATTCTCATAATTTTTTTCTAACTAGTTGGAATCTATTTATAAGCTTTCTACATGCAGATACTAGTACATCAGCTTCCCCATCTTCACATATATTGTCTTTAGTCTTTCATTATCCTGCAAAAAAACCTCGAAAAACATATTGCAGAAAAGTCATGCCAAAAGCACAATAAATGCACCAGACGTAAATTCTTTTGAAAAATATAGCATACTGTTTACGTGATGAAATTAGAAGAATATTTCCTCACAAAAAGGAATATTGGCTAACTTAATAAAATTATAGAAGGTTTTCTTACCCTTTCCAGAATCCAGAAACTGCTAGCACGGGAATTAAAATGGGACCCACCTTTTTTGAATTATCAAGTACCATCAAGGGTTTGTTGCATGCATGTATATAACTATGCTCTACAATTCAAGGTCGAACAATATGTTAGCGATGTCAAAAAAATACTAAGTTGATAAACCCATATTCACTGAACGATCAAGGAAGTGATAGTGTTTAGTTGCTTACAAAGGTTCTTGGCTCATAGTAACACTTACAAAACTATACTGTTTGAGAAGATACATCAACTACGAACTAACTATACTTGATGATTACTCTGCTGCAGCATTGGCTGCTATTGCTTAATCACTACAGAGTTCCGTCAGACATCATAGCTATTTACTAAGCCGAATTGCATCAATTTTATGTTAAAGCATTGAAGATTTACAAGGAAAACAGTTTGATATATATTACCTGCAGATTCTTATTTTTGAGCAATGTCCATCTATCAAAGAGCTTAAGACACAGCAGGTCTACTGCATCACATCCTTTGTTTACAAAATCTTTCCTCTGCTATCAGTCCAGGCTCAAAAGTTAAGCTCCAAGATTTTGAATCTTGTTATGACTTTAGAATAAATATAGCTAGCCACTAAAGCACAAATCGACGAAGCTATACTAAGCACAAGTCTAGGTGAACGATATTGAAAAAAATAGAAAAATGTGTCTTAGGTTTTCAAGGGAAGCTATACTAACATCACGAAGACACTGGAAGCCTCCTCTCCATCTCATGGATAGCAAGTGAACTACATCAGGAACCCTTGAGATTCAGCATGGCAAGAAAAGGACCATGTTACTAGTTCCGCATTGTGGATAGCAAAAAGGTTTCTCATCTGCATCACACGAGATTTATACAGCTAAATCTAACAAAGAAGAACGAAAAAAAAATCTAAACTTCTGTATTAACAGGTATTCCTATCTTGCTCCAAGTCTAGTGAATTAACAAGTAAACATATACATGCTGCAAAAAATATTCTGCTCACCCAGGCATCACTTAGTTGAAACAATGAATTGACATTACCTATCAGCTTTCCAAAATAATTCCAACTAGCAAGCAACAACAACAACCTTGAATAATATGGTGTCACTACAGAATTTTGGCAAATATATTGAGCAGTACAACTTGAAGCTTTTAGGCATTTCAATAGGAGCCTATCAACAAACATAGGTGAATGTCAAGGATTGGAGACACATTTAGAAATAGTTTTGTGCAGAAGGTTCTTAGCATTGCTAATCATTACTGTCACTGAACAGTGAAAACAGAGCATGAACACTTATTGGCCTAATTGGTTAACCTCTTCTCACAAAGAATGCAACAACTGCAGAATCATGAAGTAGCTCACAATATCTAAACCCAATGCATTTTGAAACTTTCTTGCATGGGGGCAGAATAGAGCATGGACACTTGTTGGCCTAATTGGTTAACATCTTCTCACAAAGAATGCAACAACTGCAGAATCATGAAGTAGCTCACAATATCTAAACCCAATGCATTTTGACACTTTCTTGCATGGGGGCAGAATAGAGCATGGACACTTGTTGGCCTAATTGGTTAACATCTTCTCACAAAGAATGCAACAACTGCAGAATCATGAAGTAGCTCACAATATCTAAACCCAATGCATTTTGACACTTTCTTGCATGGGGGCAGAATAATATTTCAACAGAAAGCTTTCAGTAATTCTGCAATCACCACATTCTAGAACCAAACCAAGTTAATGTCTTTCCTAAATGAAGGTCCAGATGAGAGATGGACTTCATGTCGTCCAATTTTTTACCTTAACGCCTCATGTAGTCTTCGACCACTGTTGCTCTGCCCTCCAACGTGGGGATGCTTGTCAAGTCGAGTGCCCAGCGAAGTCGAAGTCGAACAGGCTCCTGGAGGCAACCACTTCTACATCATCCTTGACCATCGGAATAGCAAAACACAAGATGGTTGCCTACTTGCCTTATCAACGGATATGCACTCCGTGTCAAAGCAATGCAATCCTGCTGCTATAGCTGGGTCTGCAAAGTAGCACGAAGGCTCGAGGACTCATATGCGCAAACTAAAGTCTCATCCAAGTCAAGCACTACCTGAAGAGAAACCAAAACACTTGTAGATTATATGTAGATAACGAAGGAAGTTCATTCAAGAAGGCTTGGTAACTAAAAGAACAAACAAATACAGAGATTATAACCTGCAATGCTATTTATGATAGAAAATTCTACTAATCAATTATTAGTGCCTAATAAATCATAGCTATGTGTTATGCTCATCTCAAAATTAACCGTACTCTAATTATGTGTTATGATCAAAACTTTTTGGAGTACATCCCACTATCCCAGCACTACAAGAACCTGCCCTTCACACACCAATCCTGTTCTAGGACGACACCTAATTAATCTGCAGTTAATTACTACTACGCTCATAAACCCAAGAGATTCCTAACATCCCCAAACACCCAAAGGTGCCATCCTTTCGCGCCCAACAGCAGCGGAGGTGATGGAAGGAGTCGGCAGCAGCGGAGGGAGAGGAGGAGGCGGCGGAGGTGACGAGAGGAGCCAGCGGCGCAGGAGGTAGGAGGAGGCATCGACGAGGAGGGAAAGGAGGCAGCGCACGCGGAGGGGAAGAGATTTGGGCGATGCGGATTGGGGAATTTTGCCACGCGCGCCAGATAGAAAAAGTACTGTAGCAGCATATGACGACTTGAAAAAGGTCTTAAGATATGTCTCTACACATCACATGTTCTGAACTTAACAGACAAATATAAAAGCGTGAAAACAAAAAACATCTCTAAAAAATTATTTTGTGTAGTGACTTCTTTACTCCTACTCGTCCTTCCAGCACACTACCACCTCCGGCCTCGTGCCACCTTCGCCTCCGGCCTCCTCTGTCTCCTTCGCCTCCACCTCCTCCACCCGCCATCGCCCTTCTCCCTCCACCGTCTTCTTTAGCCATCGCCACCCCATCTCCCGCCACTGCTACGTCATTTTTGTCCATAGCCATTGACGTCACCCACCATTATCCTATTTTCATTTTCCACTTTTTTCTTTTTTCTACATCATTTTCTTTTTTCTTTCTTTTTCCTTCTTTCTTTTTTATTTTAGTTACCATCCGTGAAGATGTATTTGTTTTTTTAAAATCTGTTCAGTAAAAAGCCAGAGCCAAAATAAAGCATATTGGACATGATCTATCCTAACCCTACAAACTTGGCTCAAGTCGAGCCTAGGTTAGGCTCAAGTCAACCAGAAAAAGGGAGTCTAGCGACCTGCCCATCCTAGTTAGCCTAACTCCCTTTCTTTTGTTATAAACGTGTGTACTTTATTATGTTCTCATGCGCTTAGGTATGAAATATGTGTACTTTAGCCTCGTATTACTTACTTTTTTTAAAGACAGGAACAACCGGCTAGCGCAATTATTTTAAATTGGACTATCCACACAAATAACTCATCCAATATATTGATAAAAAATCGAAATCTAGTCATCAGAGACAATGTGATACACCATTAGGTTATTCTCTAAGATCAGTTTGTCCGTATTACTTGTGGATGGTGTAATTGTGCAACCGTTGGATAGGCTTGTAGCACTACATGTCGTTCATCGACACTAGCAAGGGCACAAAGCCATGCACTAAAGCAAGGATCGATATGCAATCCCCCATTCAAGATTGTAGTAACTACGTAGCTTCTTATCCATACTCAACAGGACCATCATCTTTTGGTCTTTAAAGGACGGTGTGACCGCATTTTTGAGCGAAGTGTTGCAGATCTCACTTTTTCTCTTTTTATGGACGAAATCACGTGCTGTCTCTCCTCGTTTAGCTCCTTCCAGGTAGTCTCCTTTCTTAAAATCTTCCGAGTAATGATGCCAAATCCAATTATTCAATTCGCTTGCTCGCTGATTGGGAGCAGCTCATGAGATAGATTGTACCACGGCCTCTAAATCAATTAAGGGCTTGTTTATATTAGATTTTGTTTTTGATTTTTTCTTCTCGAAATTGAAGTCAGTATGAACGATACAGTTTTTATAAGCTATTTCTATCAACTACTACTATTTATCACCCACTACAATATACGATTTTATATATTGTAACGTACTTTGTATTTTTATTGTATCACAATTCCATAAATTATATGGCGGTCTGAACGTTGTAGTACCTTTCATTGCTCTATGTTTCTTACATAATACACTAGTATTCACCAGTCATTTCTATCAGTTACTACTATTCATCAGTCGCAGTAAAAAGATATCAGCTAAAACCAATATAAATAAGCCCTAAAACTCCATCCGTCCTGTAATCTGTCACTGTTCTTATAAAGCGTCGTCCCACAATATAAGTTCATTATAAAGATTAAAGATGCAGTTATTACAATATTTTCATCCTATATCTTTATTTTAATGCTGAAAAATTGAGTGAGCGGTTATAATATGCTATTTAATAATAATAGGTATGGTCCAATATTATTTGCTTTTTTTTAATTTAATATCTCCTTGGTACTGTGGGTTTTGAACTTAGTAACAAACAGACTGATACACCGGAAGATCGGCATTTGCCTGTGAAATTAATCATACAGAACCCACATGCTAACGTCATCGTCGTCCTGCAGAAGTTGATTACTACTGTCAACAGCGCAACGTACGTGCACCGTCAGCACCAGCTTTGCATGTTGCATACTTGCATGCATGCACCTAACCTCTCTTACAAATTGAAACCGAGCTGATCGAGTTCCAGCCTTTTTGAGTGTTAACCTGACGGACGGAGTGGTTGGATCTGAGTTACTAGAACACATACTGTAGTACTATTTTTTAGATGTAGAACACATGCTTTTCAGATTGTTGCGCTACATACAGAACACATACTATTCAGATTGTTGCGCTACATACAGTAGTACTTTTTTTTTATAACACATACTGTAGTACTTTTTTTTAGATGTAGAATACATACTATTCACATTGTTGCGCTACATACACAACACATACTATTCAGATTGTTGTGCTACATACAGTAGTACTTTTTTTTAGAACACATACTGTAGTACCCTTTTTTAAGAACAGTACAGTAGTACTAGACAACTGCACTAACTAATACACTATCTAGCAAGCTGCATACTCTTTACTAGTTTGAGTGGGTCCAAGTATCCAACACTAGGGCTGTGCATTTCCGTACCGAACCGAATAAATCGAACCGGAAAAACCGAACCGAACCGGTCAACTCGGTTTGACCAGTTTTCGGTTTTCGGTTCGGTTATCAGATTTTGTGGTTTTTATGTACTCGGTTTTTTCGGGAAAAACCGGCTTAAAACCGAAAAAACCGATTTAACCGAACGCCACCCAGCGCAGTGCAAATTGCAATCACGGTCTCACGGCCCACGGGGCACGCGCCACCCAGCGCCAGCGGCCCACAGGCCCAGCGGTGAAAACCACTAAACCAGGCAGCGACGCAGCGCAGTGAGCAAAGTAGCAAACCCTAGAAATCAGATCTAGTCTCCACTCCAGTCTCCAGGCATCCAGCCCCGCTCGGCGCTCTCGCGTCTCAGCGTCTCGGCGCGGCTGGCGCAGGCGCAGCGCGGCAGCAGCGGCCGGACGGCGCTCTCCGCCTCTCCGGCGTCTCCGCTGGCGCAGGCTCGCAGGCGCGCAGGGCGCAGCCGCGCAAGCGACGCGACCGGACGGTGCTCTCCGCCTCTTCGGCTCTTCGCGGCTTCGCCCTCCTCTACCGAGTACCGAGTACCGACCACCGGGTAGATCGCTGGGCGCCGCGCCTCCCCTAGCTCCAAGGCTCCGACTATCCGAGGTCCGAGCCCAACTATTGAAGGTAAAAATCTGCAAGAATCAAGGATTCCTTTAGCTATGTACTTGTTCACCTTGCGATGTATTATGTTAGGTTGTTTCCTGTTAGCATTTAGCAAGAACGTTGTTTGCACTTTGGATTTATGATTTGTGAATGTCTGATGGTCTGAGACTTGAGTCTTGGTCTTCCATTCTTTTCTGGTATTTTAGATGTCCGAGTCTGAGGGTGTAGGAAGTGTGCCTGTTGCTGGTGTCGGTGTGACTGTGGGCAGCGATGAAGCTATTGGACCCAATAAAAGTCTAGATGGGAAAAAACAAATGAATCCTAGATCGGAGATATGGAACCATTATAAACGACTGCCAGATGACCGTAATAAGGCTAGCTGCAATTATTGTGCTCGAATCCTTGCATGCGATTCACAAAAGAATGGTACCTCCTCCCTAGTCTCTCATGCAAAAACTTGTAAGAAGCATCCAGATAAGAGTAGCAATCAAACTCAGTTAAGCTTGCAACCTTGTGGAGATGGCCGGAGTAGTTGTGTAGTTCCTTGGCAATACAACACTGAAGAGGTTAGGGCAGCATTTACGCGCATGATAATCGTAGATGAGCTGCCTTTTATTTTTTCAGAACATGAAGGTTTTATTGACTTTATGTCCAAAGCTTGTCCTCGGTTCAGTCCGCCATCTAGAACAACAATGTATAGAGATGTTTGCCGCCTTTATGAAGCTGAGAAAGCAAAGCTCAAAAGGTATTTTAAAGACTCTCATCAAACTGTTAGTCTTACAACTGACACATGGACTTCTTCCACACTTCAGAATTACATGGTTCTAACTGCCCATTACATTGATATCAATTGGCAACTTAAGAAAAAAATACTTAACTTCTGTTTGGTAGACAGCCACAAAGGGGAAGACATCGGGAAAGCACTAGATAAATGCTTGCTTGATTGGGGCATTGAGCATGTGTGCACTATTACAGTAGATAATGCAAGTTCAAATGATGGTGCTATAAACTATATGCGGAGTGCTTTGAAAAATCGAGAAGGTATTTTTGCGAAAGGCTGTCAACTTCACATGAGATGCGTAGCTCATATTATTAATCTTGTGGTTCAAGATGGATTAAGGACAGTGGCTCCTTCTATTTTCCGTATCCGTAATGCTATCGATATGTGAGAAGCTCCTTTGCAAGAATGAATAGTTTCAAAAATGTGTGCAAATCAGAAGGTAGAAGAAAAGGTTTGGTGTCTCTTGATGTGTGCACTAGATGGAATTCAACATATCTTATGTTAGAGACATTGTGGGTTTCAAGAAAGCATTTGAAAGGCTTGAACTTCAAGACCCTCATATAAGTCGAGTTGGGTGTGGACGGGTTCCAAAACATGATGATTGGGTGTATGCAAAGGACTTTAAGGAGTTTCTTAAACATTTCTTTGACCTTACAAAAAAGGTTTCTGGCACCCAATATGTTACTTCCAATGCTTTCTTTGAAGATATTGCTGGTGTAAATTATTTATTATGTGAATGGATTGAACGTGAAGATAGTGGTGATAATACCTTCAAACACATGGCTGTTAGGATGAAGGCAAAGTTTGATAAGTATTGGGGGGATCCTGAGAAGATGAATGACTTAATATTTATTGCTGCCATTCTTGATCCTAGGTATACACTTCTTTTTCCCTTTTCCTGTATTTTACCAAGATATAGCATGTGTTCCTAATCACTCACTAATGATTTTGGTTTTAATGTCTATGCAAGGACCAAGCAATCTGATTTTTTCCGATGGCAAATCAACAAAACATATGGCTAGATTACAGGTGCTAAGATATGGGACAAGGTACGAAAGGCACTCTTAGATCTTTTTGGAGAATACAAGAATAAATACTCTCAAGTTGGAAGCCAAATTACTGAGGAATCAACTAGTGTTATTGAGCAATCAATGAGTGCATCCACAAATATTATGAGGTCTTTATACAACAAAAGAATGAAAGTTTCTACTGGAGGTGGTGGTAAATCTGAATTAGAGAAGTATCTTGCTGAAGATGCAGAAGATGATGTTAAAGATTTTGACATTCTCTCTTGGTGGAAATGCAACTCACCTCGTTTTCCTATCCTTTCACGCATGGCACGTGATATATTAGCAATCCCCATATCAACTGTTGCTTCTGAATCAGCTTTTAGTACTAGTGGTCGTGTTCTTGATGATTTTAGAAGCTCGTTGACTCCATTAACACTTCAATGTTTGATATGTGCACAAGATTGGTTGCGTCGTTCAAAGCGCATCAATATTGAAGCTAGTCTAAAGGAATTGACTACATTTGAAGAAGGTGCTATAATCTAGACTTAACATTGCTATTTATGAGTGATTCTAATATTAACATTGCTATTTATGAGTGATTTTGTCATGTACTCAACTACTCATGTAGGTGCTCAAATGGAAGACCAAGTAGATGATGTTATTCCAACATCAAGTGTGTTCTCCTCGGATCGAGCTTGATGTTTGAAGATAAAGGAGTGTCTTTTGTTGTATAGTTGTCAAAAAATATTATCCAAGCCTTTTGTTGTATAGTTCGCACCCTACCGATCGCTATCGCTTATGAATTTCGAAGCCCGCCGCATGGTGGTCGATCGCATCCGTTGTGGATGGACTGTAAAAGTGATGTTAGTTGCTTACTTGGCCTCACTGTCTGTACTTTTCTTAACTGGATAAAAGGCTAACTGGCTCACTGCTTGCTTAAATGCTTAGTGCTTACTTTTCTTAATTGGATAAAAGGCTAGCAAATAGTTGACAAGCTGGCTTGCTTAAATGCTTATTTTGCTTTGCTTGCTTTGAAGTATCCGATTCATCGCTTGGTGTGCTTGCTTAATGGTTAATGCTTTGTTCGGCTTGTTCACATGCTGTCTGAATATCTGATGCCTCGGTCAGTCACTCAGTTGCTTGCTTGCCTTAGTGCTTTGCTTACTGAGTTACTACTTCATCGACAAGTGGATACCGACTATCGTTCGTGTGTGTGCAATTTGTGCAAGATCGGGTTCACACATCGGACGATGGACGATACCGACTACCGGTCAATGGCTTTGGCGCTTTGCTTACAGTTACTGATGATTGCTTAATAGTTACTACTCACTACTTGTTGCGTGTGTGTGCAAGATCGCAGTCCGCACTCTGCAAATGTGCTTGGCGCCTTGGCTGCTTGTTTAATGCTTAGTTCACTTGCTTTTTTCCTTTGCTACTTTGTGTCTTTGTGTTCGCTTTGCCTTGGATCATTCATAATTCGCGTCAAATGTGGTAAATATGGTAATTACCGCTACCGTGCCGAAAATAATTGGGATTTCCCGATACCGAACCGTAGTTCTAAAATACCGTATATTACCGAATTACGAACACCGTATTTACCGTACAAACCGTATATACCGAACCGAAAAAACCGAAAAAACCGAACGCACAGCCCTACTTTAGACAACCAATGTAGGACTAATCCTACCAAAACTCCATGTGGGCCGCTACACTAACCGGCCAGGGTATTACAACCTTATCCTAACAACTTTTATTCTTTTAAATTATCTTTAGATTTTCTAATCCTAAGGTACTGTTCCACTATGCTAAATATTAAGTTATATTAGTTATTGAACACTATAGTATATTGATAAAGAAATATCATATGAAGTTTAATAGAATTCTATAATTGCAAAAAATAATGTAGCACATAAAATTATCCTTTTGCTGTTTTTCCTAAAAAGACATGATTTGTATTGTTTAGCAATTTCATATTACTTTTGTTTGTTTTGTGTTGTCTCAGCTCAACAGCCATCTCACACCCTGTTGCTGCGAGAAGCGTGAGGAGAAGAAATCAAATCCATAGTAAATAGAATACTTCTGAACTTTATAACACAACCAAAATGTGCTGCTATTCTCTGTGCTTAATGCTTGGAAATTCCAATCGGCAAATTTTGATTGAGGGAATAGTAGGTGAGTTTTGATCATGTAGCTGTAATATTTGGATTGCAATGCCTAAATTGAGGCAATAGAAATATGTGACATGGCTCATCATAGTAAATCGGTGTTGCTAAGCCAGTGCCCAGTAGCCTTGATATTTTCAGAAAATTAGGGGTTGACGGTCTAGTCTACTTTTTCCCGCATAGGATTGTTTTAATGGTATTTTACTTTTGTACAACTCCAATTACCATATGGTATGGTTTCTCATGCTGCTTGCATTGGTGTGCATGCAGGAAGCTGGTTTTGCATCCGAAATCAAGGTCAGATTTATATACATTTCTACAGAAATGGAGTTGGGAGACAAGGCAATTGGCTTTCTTTTAACCGTGACTAGTCTGTCCATCTTTACATACTATACTTTCTGGGTCATCATCCTGGTTAGTAACTTCTAAGCTTTTTACGTTTCAATTCAAACAAAACTTTTATGATATTTTTTCTGGATGGTAATTTCGCTCCTCTTTTTCCCACCTAGCCATTTGTTGACAGCGACCACTTTGTCCACAAATACTTCCTGCCTCAAGATTATGCGATTTTGATCCCGGTGCTTGCCGGCGTAGTTCTCCTTTCTTTCTTAAGCGTGTTTGTTGGTCTTGTGATGCTCAAGTCAAAGAAAAAGAAGAAAACCACTTGATCGGGTTTGTCGTTTCCACTGTAAATCATCTTTGTTCCTTTGATGAGATTTGTACAACTATGAGAAGTTTGGTTTCATATATACGATTTTCACCCTATCGAATGGCGTTGTTGTAATTCAGTATCCTTTTGCTTTTGGTACTTGTGTCGACAATTAAATATAAAGGGCATATTTATATGTTCTTGACTCATGGTTTGGTCACAAGTGTGCATTCCCAACTACACCTGTACAACGATTAGCTGCAGTCCTAACTTGAGTTACAGTAAAGGGTTCTTAAGCCAAATCAAAGCCGTCCCATGGGTGTCCTGGCTCCTGGCGGGATCAGTGGGTTCGAGAACAAGGCGTCAAGCTCAAAAAAGGACAACTCTGTTGTCTTCATCCTTATTCATCCAAACCTTTGACTGATGATCCAAGGGCGCAGAAGGTTTTGCACCCGGACTCCTGCTGCCAGTCATGGATGATGGATGGTGCTGTTGGATTAATTGGACTTGGTCCATTTAATTTAGCAATTAATCAAATGAAATTCCTAGGCCCACATGGAAAAACTGTTTAGTCCCATATGGAGAGTTGAATGAGAGTTACCCCACTTTAAAAGGTGGGACGTGGTAACCCCCCTTGTGGAATTGGAAAGAGCCAACACGCGCGCGCGCTCGCTCGCTCGCCACGCCACGCCGAGCCGTGACTCGCCGCAAGATTGCAGTTCATTACTAGTGAATTATGGCTGCGATTACTTTGAGTAATGGCTACGAGCACTAGTGACTAATGGCTGCAGTTACTCTGGCTCTTCGTTTTTGCTGTTACAAAACTCTCTCCACTCCATACGGGATGATAAAAGAGGATTCTGGTTCTGTCTTGTACTGCGCGAAGAAATCTCCGGTCCAGAACTTTACGTGCAAAGAGTTTTGGGCGAGTAGGCCTCCGAAACTCCGTCCGTTCGCGTACCTGCACGGGTAGACGGGTAATCAAGTTTTTAGGGAGCGCATTGGCGCGACTGCTCAATCTGTGAAGAACGCCATCTACTTCCTGGTGGTGAACTGTTCGCGAGACTGCACGGCGAACATCTTCCTGCATCATGCCTCGTCCTGCATCACACCTCGATCGACTACATCGAATAGACCATCATGTCGACTGATGGTAACGGCGCCTCCGTGTCACCGACACCGCCCCGCCGAGGTATAACATGAACACTTCTCTCGTGTATTTGTTTTCGTATGTTATGAATTTGATAATAGATGTTGCTGTTAGCTTGTTCATAAGCAAATATGAATACATCATTGTTGAATCACTCATGTTTTTGTATGTCATGTTTTATATGCTGAATTTCTGGATTAAAATATGCCGAAAATTGACTAAATATTCATCAATCCAAAAATTTGATAGGTCTTTTTCGGTAGTTGGCTTTGCTGCGTCGCTTAAGCCGCACCCTCCGTTTGATGGTTCAAATTTTAAGAGATGGCGTGCACGTGCGATCCGTGGTTTATCGCCATGGAATGTTTTCATGTTGCACAAGGCAAGCCCGCTGAGCCTCTATCTGCTGAGGATGAACGCAAGTTCAATGTAGCGGATAACTTGTTTCGAGGTGCACTTATTAACATACTGGCAGATAACATTGTGGATGTGTACATGCATTTACCTACGGGCAAAGAGATGTGGAATGCACTTGAGGCCAAGTTCGGAGTTTCTGATGCTGGCAGTGAGCTGTATGTCATGGAGCAGTTCTATGACTACAAGATGGTCGATGACCGTTCTGTAGTAGAACAAGCTCATGAGATTCAGGCGCTGGCAAAGGAGCTTGAGAACAATAAGTGCGAGTTACCGGACAAGTTTGTGGCTGGCGGTATTATCGCCAAGTTACCACCTTCTTGGTCGGATTTTGCTACCTCTCTAAAACACAAGAGGCAGGAGTTCAGTGTTACTGATCTCATTGGCTCTCTTGGTGATACGGGGATGGGTCCCGATCTTCTCAGTGAGGAACCGTGGATAGTTGATGTGAAGTAGACGATGTCGCTAGCTGAACACTCGTGCCCATGCACGAACCCTCAACTCTTTGGAATACGCCCAAAACACACCGGATAGTTGTCGTCGCGCGACCACAAGCGACGAACGCCAAGTCCCCAATTCCCAATGGAACGACGGCTTGACCTTGATCTTCAGAACAAACAATGGATCGCCTAATTCTCTCTCAAAGCCCTCGCATGAACTCTGGTGTTGAAAGAACAAGCAATAGCTATGTTTCAATCTGATGCATAAAACTTGGTCCCCTTCTAAGGGTGCCAATACAGGGCTTATATAGCCTCTTGGGACGTGCATAGAGTCCTCCAAACCTACTACAACTCAACCCTATATGGTTTTAAATACAAACTCTTAAAAAAGGAAACTAGATTTTACAGCCGTCATATTGTTTCGGTCATAACTTTTGATCCGTGACGAATTTGATGCTGGGGCCAGATCCATTGCGTAGCCCTTGAAAATATCTTTCCAACAAGTACAAGAACGCCTGAATCGGACTCCGTTTGTGAAAGTTATGACCTTTTTAGTAACTGCCTGACAGGCTGTCCCGAACCGAGTCCGAATTGAATTCTGAGTTGAATCCGAGTTGGATTTGGATTGAGCACGTGGGAAGTCTGAGTTGGGCTTCAAAATAGTGTCCAAAACTTGTGCTCTAAGTCCTTGGGCTCCGTCCTTATACTCTCCCGCCACATGGGCTTTCTTTCCCCCTTCCACATGGGTTCCAACCAGCCACATGTGCTTCGTTCTTGTTGGCTCCATCCGCGTGGGCTTTGTTCCTTCATGTCTTTGGCACATAATGTGGTTATCCGCTTCCTTTTGCATCTCTATTGTTTTGCCATTGACAAACCTAAGAATACACCAAGTAATAACATGATGTAGTATTTCATCTTTATGAATGACAACATTAAGTATAGTTTGAAATGAGTTCACCTGGCTATATTTCATGTGGCTCAATAATTCTTTCCAGTTGAATAAGATATTCAACGGAAAAGTACAAGACACGTGCATATCCGCATCATCCTCCCCTTCTTCAAGAAAAGCCGTCCTCGGCTTTTGATAGCCTGAAATTGTGCTAAACAAAGGATACAACGTGTATGCATGGTATATATATTCGTCATCAATATTTCTTCGGCTTATCTCATCATAAAATTTTGAAAGTGTAGTAAACGAAAAGAATAACACATATGCCTGGTATATGTAAGAGTCAATTGTTGTGGCATTCTCACTATTTTGCCCAAACCGATGAATATAGCAGCGACTAAAAGATGTATGCATTGCAATATTGTTTTTCACATCATTCTCCCTCCCATAAAATAAAGTCGTCCTCGACTTTTCTAAGCACATGGACAGATCCTTAATGGGCAAAATCAGATTTAAATGTGCTATCATGGGAAAGAAAATGTGTAGTGCTTTCCATGCTTCATTGCGCTACTCGATTATTTTTACATGATTGTACACCAAGAATCGAACAACTAGATTTGTGAAATCTTTCTAAACAAAGACGTACTATTGTTTAAATGTATCTCATCATGATCATAACATGGCGCAAAAGATTGTTTATCCACAATTTGTAATTTCAAGTCAGTAAGCTTATCACATGTAATGCAAATTCTATGAACATAAAATTTGTCATCTACACCATAATCTCCAATCAAATTGAACTTATACGTGTAGGCATGGGTACTAACTAGTGATTTTGAACATGAAATTTCAGCAACCTTATTAATCACACTAGATAGCTCGCTAGGAGTGTTAAACATGATATAGCATAAAGAATCATTAGGAGATATTCTAGTAAGAAGTTCTTTGTAAGTAATCAATTCCACATTATGTAAATTAAGCATTGAAATTTCGGAACATGGAGTGTTCAGTTCATCATATGAGTTCTCACAATTACTCACCTTTGCACATTTAAATTCGGCCCCACTATTGTTACCTTTATCGTCCTCCTCAGATGATGTAGGTGTTGGGGGTTTAAAATTATTAGGATGCACCCATGGGACAGCAGGTACTTCATGCCGTCCTGTGGTTATCTCCTCCTCATTTGCCTCCAAATGTGTCGGTTGTTGAATGTTCAATTCTTCATCTTTAATGTCAACCTGCACAGTATGATAAACAACACTAGAAGTAGATATTAATATGTTAGTTTCAGATTCATCCTCCCTTTGTCTATCTTCTTCTTCTCGCTTTTCTTTTGGTGTCTCTCTAACACTCTCAATTTGGATGCTCTCAACCTCACATATGGTGGAATCACATAACTCACTCTTTTTATCACTCTCACTCAATTTGGCTATATGGCTCTCTTTCTCACATGGGTTGTGGTGTATCTCGGGAGCTATATGTTGTTTTGGTGGACCGTGCACACTTGTGTCATTAGCAGGTGCTCCCCCACGTAGAATGTGGTGTGCGAACATGGCACGCAGCTCCAAAAGTTATTATTCATGGTCGATGCAATTGTTGAACCTCCTTCCCGAGGTGGTTCAGTCCGTGTGAACTTTCTCGAGCTCATTGCGCACGCTAGTGTTACCATCAAGAAGTTGTTGTTGTAGCATTTCGCGCAATCGAGTGTACTCGGTCCACGTAACCGGTGCGTCCGGATTAGGTGGATCCTCCTCGTGACCTGACATGGAAACAACTCTCAAACAAAAAGCGAGGTTACATCTGGGTTAGTAAAACAAAAGCTCTCTATGCTTGCAACTTACTGTCCTGAAAACAAGGTAAGCTTACCGTTCCAAAGTGAATCAAGGACAGCGAATCGACACCTGTGATAGCGAACGACCTCAACCCGGTAATGTATGAGCGTAACCAAGAGCAAGGGAGTACACAAACAGGTGTAGGTGGAGCTTGGACAGGTATGTGGAGAACCTATGCAATCTGATATTCAAGGTATTGTAAAGCTAAGTAATGATCCAAGCTAGAGTATTTGCCTATGTGCTGATCCAATTGGTTAAAGCGAAAAGTATGAACGCACACGCAACGATAAATGGGACTTAATGCAAACAAAGGAAATGAGCTAGAAAGAGGCAATCTGAAATTGAGATGAATAACTAGCTCGTTTTGCACTAAGCACAAGGAGAGACGCTAGCCAATTGCAATAGTTATGACTGTAAGGGCACAAGATTGCTCTATGAGAATAAGTGCACAAGCTGAAAATATGAACTAGGGTTTTTTTTTTTTCAGAGTTTTGGCCAACACTTTCTATTTTCACTGTTTCTTGATCAAGTCGCAGGAAACTTTCAGCCTTTCGTCTTTTGTTTTCTTTTCTTTTCTTTTCTTTTTTTGGCCAAACTACTGTTTTCTTCCCTTTGCACAAATTCAAGAATTCAGCAAGTGTAAATAATACTCAAGAACAGCCCTAACAGCAATATCAAAAGCTAGTCTCAATTGATGAAAAGATATAAGTGAAGCTCAATCAGTAGCAATTCTTTTTTTTTCGGTCACTAGGGTTTGGCACAAGTAGTGATTTGTTTCTTTCAAGCCAAACCGCAGCAAACTTTCGGTTTTGAAGGAAGTGAATACTATCTCAAACTCTCCCCCAAAGAGAATTTGGATGGATCTCTTGAGAGCAATGTGGACAGCAAGGAATTTAGGATTCAAAAGTAAATGCAATTTACTCTTTTTTGTTGCTAATTGAGGAATTCAATCAACAATTTTGTAGGTTTTATGTGGACACAAAGATCAAGCTACGCGAAGGAAACACACGGACCAGAACGAAAACAAAACTCTAATGGACAAAAACTTAACAAAACGCACAAGAACTAAACAGATTGAACTATGGTTTTTGGTATTGCAATTTTCGGTTTAATGGAAGATAGGACAGAAAAACGAATCTAACTATGGGTAAAGAAGTTCTCACCGAGTAAACCTGGCTCTGATACCATATGATACGGGGATGGGTCCCGATCTTCTCAGTGAGAAACCGTGGATAGTTGATGTGAAGTAGACGATGTCGCTAGCTGAACACTCGTGCCCATGCACGAACCCTCAACTCTTTGGAATACGCCCAAAACACACCGGATAGTTGTCGTCGCACGACCACAAGTTTATTTAACGCCAAGTCCCCAATTCCCAATGGAACGACGGCTTGACCTTGATCTTCGAACAAACAATGGATCGCCTAATTCTCTCTCAAAGCCCTCGCATGAACTCTGGTGTTGAAAGAACAAGCAATAGCTATGTTTCAATCTGATGCATAAAACTTGGTCCCCTTCTAAGGGTGCCAATACAGGGCTTATATAGCCTCTTGGGACGTGCATAGAGTCCTCCAAACCTACTACAACTCAACCCTATATGGTTTTAAATACAAACTCTTAAAAAAGGAAACTAGATTTTACAGCCGTCATATTGTTTCGGTCATAACTTTTGATCCGTGACGAATTTGATGCTGGGGCCAGATCCATTGCGTAGCCCTTGAAAATATCTTTCCAACAAGTACAAGAACGCCTGAATCGGACTCCGCTTGTGAAAGTTATGACCTTTTTAGTAACTGCCTGACAGGCTGTCCCGAACCGAGTCCGAATTGAATTCTGAGTTGAATCCGAGTTGGATTTGGATTGAGCACGTGGGAAGTCTGAGTTGGGCTTCAAAATAGTGTCCAAAACTTGTGCTCTAAGTCCTTGGGCTCCGCCCTTATACTCTCCCGCCACATGGGCTTTCTTTCCCTTCCACATGGGTTCCAACCACCACATGTGCTTCGCTCTTGTTGGCTCCATTCGCGTGGGCTTTGTTCCTTCATGTCTTTGGCACATAATGTGGTTATCCGCTTCCTTTTGCATCTCTATTGTTTTGCCATTGACAAACCTAAGAATACACCAAGTAATAACATGATGTAGTATTTCATCTTTATGAATGACAACATTAAGTATAGTTTGAAATGAGTTCACCTGGCTATATTTCATGTGGCTCAATAATTCTTTCCAGTTGAATAAGATATTCAACGGAAAAGTACAAGACACGTGCATATCCGCATCACTTGGTGTTGAAGAGAAGGCGAGGGCAAAAGATACTCGTGGCAAGAAAGTTGCTGCTGAGGGAGGTTCTAGTGCCAATTTGGTGCAGAAAAAGAACCCTCAGGCTTTCCACAATAAGAAGAAAAATAAGCCTATGGTAAGCCCAAGGCTACTACTGAGTTTAAGAAGAAAAGCAAAGGAAAGGGCGGCTGCTTTGTGTGCGGTGATTCTGGCCATTGGGCTAAGGATTGTCCAGACCGCAAGGATAAGCAAAAGAAGTCTGCCAACATGGTTATTAGTGATGCTGGAGGAACATCGGGGTACGGTAATTATTTACATACAGTTCTTTCTGTTTGTCAATCACCTGAGTGGTGGGTTGACACTGGTGCTAATATTCATGTGTGTGCTGATATTTCCTTGTTTTCATCTTATCAGGTCTGTTGAGGTTCCTCCTTGTTGATGGGAAACGGATCGCATGCAGCTGTTCATGGTGTTGGTACGGTCGATCTGAAGTTTACTTCGGGAAAGACCGTGCAGCTGAAGAATGTGCAGCATGTCCCCTCCATAAAGAAGAATCTCGTCAGCGGATCTCTATTGTGTAGAGATGGCTTTAGGCTTGCATTTGAGTCCAATAAATGTGTCGTGTCTAAGTATGGAACATTTGTTGGTAAAGGTTTTGAGAGCGGAGGCTTGTTCCACTTTTCTTTGATGGATTTCTATAATAAATTTGTGAACCATGTATGCAACGATGATGATGAATCTAATGTTTGGCATTCACGACTTTGTCATGTTAATTTTGGGTGTATGACGCGCTTAGCTAATATGAGTTTAATCCCGAAATTCACTTTGGTCAAAGGTTCTAAGTGCCATGCGTGTGTTCAATCGAAACAACCTCGCAAGCCTCACAAGGCAGCGAAAGAGGCGAGGAATTTGGCACCGTTAGAACTCATTCATTCCGATTTGTGCGAGATGAATGGCGTGTTGACTAAAGGTGGGAAGAAATATTTCATGACGCTTATAGATGATTGCACTAGATTTTGCTATGTGTACTTATTGAAAACAAAAGATGAAGCGTTGAATTACTTTAAGATCTATAAAGCTGAGGTAGAAAACTAACTTGAGAGAAAAATCAAGCGGGTAAGGTCTGATCGTGGGGGAGAGTATTTTTCGAATGAGTTTATTTTATTCTGCGAGGAACATGGAATTATTCATGAGAGGACGCCTCCCTATTCTCCCGAATCAAACGGGGTTGCCGAAAGAAAGAACCGCACTCTAACTGATTTAGTTAACGCTATGTTAGACATCGCGGGACTTTCTAAGGAATGGTGGGGTGAGGCTATATTGACCGCATGTCATGTCCTGAATAGAGTTCCTACAAAGAATAAAGAAGTAACACCATTCGAGGAATGGGAAAAGAAGAAATTATCTCTATCATACTTGCGCACCTGGGGATGTTTGGCCAAAGTTAACGTGCCAATTGTCAAGAAGCGCAAACTTGGACCAAAAACCGTAGATTGTGTATTTCTTGGTTATGCTATGCACTGGCGTGGGTTATAGGTTCTTAATTATAAAACTGGAGTACCTAACATGCGTGTTGGTACAATTATAGAGTCCAGAGACGCCACATTTTTTGAGAATGAATTTCCTATGAAATGTGATGTACCTAGCTCATCTAGTCAAGAACCTATAATTTCCCTTGATTCTTTTGTGCCGATAGAACATGTTGAAGAAACACCTATGGAAAATCCTGAGGAGGATAACAATGAGGTTACTCAAAGAGTAAGAGACAGAGGATTGCAAAGTCCTTTGGTGATGATTTCATTGTATACCTCGTGGATGACACTCAAGAACCATGGAAGAGGCATATTCTTCTCCGACGCCGACTATTGGAAGGAATCAAGATGCGGAGTGAGATGGACTCTATTATGTCTAATGGAACTTGGGAGGTCGTTGACCGTCCTTATGGGTGTAAACTCAGTAGGATGTAAATGGATTTTCAAGAAACAACTTAGGCCTGATGGTACAATTGAAAAGTACAAGGCAAGGCTTGTGGCCAAGGGTTATACCTGTAAAGAAGGCGAGGACTTCTTTGATACTTATTCACTGTTGTCCGATTGACCACAATTCGAGTACTACTTGCCTGGCTGCCTCTCATGGTCTGCTCGTTCATCAAATGGACGTTAAGACAGCTTTCCTAAATGGAGAGTTGGAGGAGGAGATTTATATGGATCAGCCAGACGGGTTTGTGGTAGAAGGTCAAGAAGGAAAGGTGTGCAAGTTGTTAAAGTCTTTGTATGGCCTAAAGCAAGCACCTAAAAGTGGCATGAGAAGTTCGACAGAACTTTGACATCTACGGCTTTGTTGTGAATGAAGCCGATAGATGTGTGTACTATCGCTATGGTGGGGAGAATGAGTGATCTTGTGCTTGTATGTTGATGACATACTGATTTTTGGGACCAACCTTAATGTGGTTGAGGAGGTCAAGGACTTTCTGTCCAAGAGTTTTGAGATGAAAGATTTGGGAGTGGTGATGTGATTCTTAACATTAAGCTACCGAGAGGAGGTGATGGTGGGGTTACACTTGTGCAATCTCACTATGTAGAGAAGGTCTTGAGTCGCTTTGGTTATAGTGACTGCAAGCTCGCTTCTACTCCTTATGATCCTAGTGTGTTATTGAGGAAAACCGAAGAATAACAAGAGATCAATTAAGATACTCCCGCATCATTGGCTCATTGATGTATTTAGCTAGTGCTACGAGACTCGACATCTCGCTTGTCGTGAGCAAGCTAAGCCGATTTGTTTCAAATCCGGAGATGATCATTAGCGTGCTCTTGAGAGAGTAATGCGCTATCTAAAAGCAACCGTGAGCTATGGTATTCACTATGCTTTGGGTACCCAAAGGTTTGGAGGGCTACTGATGATTCAAACTGGATCTCGATCTTCGATGAGATAAAAGCCACGAGTGGATATGTGTTCACACTTGGAGGTGGTCTTTGTTTCTGGAAGTCTTGCAAGCGGACCATCTTAACGAGGTCAACCATGGAAGCGAGAACTCACGGCATTAGACACACATGAATCGTTGAGGTGAGTGGCTTCGCGAACTCCTTATGGATTTGCCGGTAGTTGAAAAACCGACACCGCTATCCGATGAACTGTGATAATCAGACTGTAATTATCAAGGTGAATAGTTCTAAGGACAACATGAAGTCATCTAGGCATGTTAAAAGGCGGTTGAAGTCTGTCAGAAAGCTGAAAAACTCCGGAGTGATAGCACTGGACTATGTCGCACGACTAAAAATCGCCGACCAATTTACAAAGGGTCTATCACGTAATGTGATAGATAGTGCATCGAGTGAGATGGGGCCTGAGACCCACATGAGTCATACCACAGTGGTAACCTGTTTTACGTGATCGGAGATCCCGTGAAGTAGAATGGTGAAACAAGCTGTTAATTGACTGGGAGGAGAGACCTTTACAGGGCCCATTTCTTCAATGATGCGCTTCTCTCCTATTCTGTATGGCAGGTTGGTTTTTACCTCAATGTGATCCGAGTGGCTTATTTAGAGCAAAGATGTCGGCCTACAGGACATCTTAGAAGGAGCACACCTATATGAGTTCGACTGCTGGTCACAGTCTATGAGATTTGGGTGATCTCTAGATACTCATGAATAGGCTTGGAGTATGACTTATACGCTCCAACTAGAGAGAATGCTTTTGGTAGCCTAGTACTAGTAAAGGAACTGGGTAAAGCTTGTTCGCACAAAACTGTCAATTCAAGGCATAGTCCATTGTTCAGTTGTGGATGAGTGTAACTCCTTTCCTAGGTGGATGTTCAACTTAACGGTCTCCATCAAACACTGGTATATCAAACAACAAAGAGAATCGAGAACATTTCTCGTGTGCCTTGAAATTTGGTGGGGATTGTTGGATTAATTGGGCTTGGTCCATTTAATTTAGCAATTAATCAAATGAAATTCCTAGGCCCACATGGAAAAACTGTTTAGTCCCATATGGAGAGTTGAATGGGAGTTACACCACTTTAAAAGGTGGAACGTGGTAACCCCGTTGTGGAATTGGAAAGAGCCAACACACGCGCTGCGCGGCCGCTCGCTTCGCCTCGCCACGCCACGCCACGCCACGCCGAGCCGCCGTGCCGTGCCGTGCCGTGCGTGCGGTGCGTGCGGTGCGTGTGCGTGTGCGTGCGCGTCGCGTGCGCGCGGCGGCGTGTCGAGTGCGTCGCGCGTTTTCTTTATCTATTCGAAAATCGTAACGCACCGACTACCGGCGAACGGTTCGATTACTAGTGAATTATGGCTGCGATTACTTTGAGTAATGGCTACGATTACTAGTGACTAATGGCTGCGATTACTCGGCTCTTCGTTTTGCTGTTACAAAACTCTCTCCACTCCATACGGGATGATAAAAGAGGATTCGTTACGTCTTGTCCGCGCGAAGAAATCTCGGTCCGAACTTTACGTGCAAAGAGTTTTGGGCGAGTAGGCCTCCGAAACTTCGTCCGTTCGCGTACCTGCACGGGTAGACGGGCAATCAAGTTTTTGGGGAGCGCATTGGCGCGACTGCTCAATCTGTGAAGAACGCCATCTACTTCCTGGTGGTGAACTGTTCGCGAGACTGCACGGCGAACATCTTCCTGCATCATGCCTCGTCCTACATCACGCCTCGATCGACTACATCGAATAGACCATCATGTCGACTGATGGTAACGGCGCCTCTGGTGTCACCGACACTGGCCCCGCCCGAGGGTATAACATGAACACTTCTCTGGTATATTTGTTTCTGTATATTATGAATTTGATAATAGGTGTTGCTGTTAGCTTGTTCATAAGCAAATATGAATACATCATTGTTGAATCACTCATGCTTTTGTATGTCATGTTTTATATGCTGAATTTCTGAATTAAAATATGCCGAAAATTGACTAAATATTCATCAGGTGCCTCTGGAGATTGGTGATATGCTAATTGCAGGTGGGGTGATAATTCGATGGCAGAATCAAAACTCCAAGCAATGGCAATTGCATTGTCTCGTATGGAGATCGTACGGTGAACAATCACAATTGTGAACTGATCTACGTCCCTACGATGATCAAGCAGTTGTGCTGAGCCCTTTTGCGTTACAGCAGGGAACGGCAGGAACTTCCATTATGTAGTATGATCTCGTTATGATCCACACGGTAGCTTATTAGGATTCGCATCCTGCAGCGTGCAATGCATCTGCTATTGAGTGGTTTAAAATGAATCAACGAGAGATAAGAGGCTTCGCGTTTGAAATTGCTCCATACAAAAGTTCTTCAGTTTGACTCTTTAGTCGTATTAGTCTGAGATAAGAAAATAAGGAAATTCTTTGGTCGCCAACGGTTAATTTTAGATAAACGATCGGTCCGACTCAGAGGTTATTTAAGGCTTCGTACGTACTTCGCGATTGCCGGTACCGCAAAACCGAAATAGGGACACGATATGCACCATAACCTGATGCAGTGTCAATTCAAACGTCGAAACTGTTGAAGAACCCTCGCTGGCGACCAGTCCGAGCAATTCCTCTGTTTAGTACAAGAACGAATCAATCACAGAAGACAACAAATTAATAGATTGAACACAAGAGGTAGAGAGAACTCCTGATCTTTATTTATTGCTTCAATTCATTGGGTGTACAAATCTGCCATATGGCTCCCTATTTATAGAACATGGTGAGGTGCCCACCATGGGCCTGGGCTCCTGGCCTGGGCCCAGGTTTCCTAATACTTCCCCTTGGGCACTCACCCGACATACTCATGCCTCATTAAAACTCCATAAAAACCCTGTGGAAAAATTTGAAGAAAGAGTACATGATGCATGTTATGCTGCGATGCACGAATTGCCTCATTAAAAACCTTGGTCGAGAAACTTCAGGAAAACTCGTCAAGGGAAAAAAGAGTACAATTCATTCAACATCATTCAGTCTTCAGGACTTTTATTCTTTGGGTACTTGATCTTCAGGATCATGATTCACTAGCGGGCTTGAGAGAATTCTCCCTCTGAATTCTGTACTTCTCTAAGTCTCATCATACCAATCCCTCGCATGCACCTTTCAAAGCTAGATGCGGGGAGTGACTTTGTGAATAAATCTACTAGATTTTCACAAGACTTAGTATGCAGTACTTTGATCTCGTCCATCTTTTGCAATTCATGAGTATAGAAGAACTTGGGGTTGATATGCTTTGTGAGATGACTCTTCACATAGCCCGTTTGTAGTTGTGCAATGCAAGCGGCATTATCTTCATAGATAATTGTGAAGGTTTGCACAATGTTCATCCCACATGACTGCTGGATGTGGTGAACCATTCGGCGTAGCCAAGCGCATTCACTTGCGGCTTTATACAACACTATTATTTCTGAGTAGTTCGTCGAGGTAGCTACAAGGCTTTGCTTAGACGATTTTCAGAAAATTGCAGTTCCACCACACAGGAATACATAGCATGTTTATGACTTTGTGGTATGCGGGTCAGACAAATACCCAGCATCTGCATAGCCAATCAAGTTCAGATCTTGATTCTTTCTGTAAAACAATCCAAGGTCCTTGCTTCCTTGGAGATATCGGAAGATGTTCTTTATGCCCTGCCAATGCCTTTTGGTGAACTCTGCACTGTACCTTGCTAACAGGTTCACGGCAAAAGCAATATCCGGTCTAGTGCAGTTTGCTAAGTACATGAGTGCTCCAACTGCACTCAAGTATGGGAATTCCGGTCCCAGGACTTCCTCTCCCTCTTCCCTAGGTCAGATATGATCTTTTTCTTGCTGTAAAGATCTTCCGATCATCGGTACTTTTGATGGGAATGTTTTCTCAAAACCAAATCTTTCTAGCACCTTTCGGGTGTAGGTCATTCGTGTACCAAGACTCCTTGAGGACATGCTCAAGCTGAGCCTAGGCAAAACTTGGTCTTGCCTAAATCTTTTATTTCAAATTCTGACTCCAAATAGGAGCTTGCTTCTTTTATATTTTCCATTGTCCGATGATATTCAGATCATCTCGATATCTTGAGATTATCTGAATCCATTCAGGGTCATCGTATAAACACACAAAGACAGATCTTCGTTGTTAGTGTAGCCTTTCTTGCAGAGAAAGTCGCTTAGCGATTATACCACATTCGCGAGATTACTTTAGTCCATACAGGACTTTCTAAGCTTCACACTGCATGCATTTCTATTTACTCGGTCTTGGTTCGGAGAGGTATTCCTTGAGGGACTTTCATATAAATCTCTGAATCCAAGTTATCATAAAGATATGCAGTCACAACATCCATCAGTTTCATTTCTAAATTCAAGTTCACTGCCATTGAGATCAAGTATCTAAAGGTAATTCCACTCATGACTGGGGAGTAGGTTTCTTCATAATCAACTCCAGGACGTTGAGTGAAACCTTGTGCTACCATCCTTACTTTGTATATCACTACTTCTTTTCTTTCATTCCTCTTTCGAACAAATATCCACTTGTGCCCTACAGGGTGCACATGGGGAGGTGTGCGGCATACGGGCTTAAATACCTCTCTTTTGTTCAGAGATAGCAATTCAGTTGCTATTGCCTTTTTCCAATCTTCCCAATCTGATCTTTTCTTACATTCAGCGAGCGATGCAGGCTCGAGATCAAGATTAATGATTGTGGTAATTTTCTTTGCGAAGTAGATATCGACACTGACAGTTGTCCTGTTCAGGGACTCTCCTGTGTGCACATAATTTATAGCTATTTCTTCATGAGTTCCTTCTTCTGGAGCTTCACCTTGCGCATCGCTTCCTTGAATTGCGGTGGTAAGTCTCTTTATTTTTTCGGCACGGATGTGTGCGCACACATTCGTGCCGATGGGGATATTTAGATCCGGTATGTCCTTTTCAACAGGTGTCATACTTGTGCCAGGTCTCAACTGGCTCCCCTTCTCGTTCTAGGGGACTTCAGTGATCGACTGTGATAAGTCCTTCTTATCCTTTTTCGCCGGACGTCCCCGGTTACTTGGGATTCGAGGAGCCGAAGTTCTCGTCCTTTTATTCTGAGGCCTCTGGACGAGATTAGGGATACCTTTAATTTTCTTTGGTATTTCAACCCTCTTCGGTGCATTGCTTGTAGGCACATGCGACTTAGTCACGCTCTTCAAATAACTAAAATGATCGGACAGTTGGTTTGCTAATGCTTGCAAGTCGATGATCTTCTGGACCTCTCTTTAAGTTTCACTAGTGCGCGGGTAGTAGCCGGCGGCGGCGTAGATGGACGGGCGGCGGCGGCGCGCCGCGCCACGCTGGGTTTCTGGCGACCAGCGCGGGAGGGCGTGCGGCGGCGGCGCGCGGCGAGTGCCGGCGGGCGAGGGCTGCTCGGCAGCCAGGTGCGGCTGCAGGCGGCTAGGTACGGGGCCGGTGCGGCGGCCAAGGGCGCGTGGCGGCCGACCCGGCGGCGCAGCGTGGGGTGCGGCGGCTGTGGCGGGTGTGGTCGGCGGCATGGCGACGGCGCCGCAGCGCGCAGCGCCGGCTGCCAGGCGGTGTGGGCGGATGCAGTGTGGCAACGCTACCCCGGGCGGCTAATGGCGCGTACGGGCGGCGGCCATGGGTGGTGCGGCTGCGGCATGCGGGCCGGCGGCCGACCAAGGCGGTGGCCCTGTGACAACCTCGAGCTGCGTTGACTTCGACCGGCTGCTGGCCGGCGTCACGCATGCGCGTGGTGGCGGTATACCTCATGCGGAGGCGGCGGTTGGCTGCGATCGACACCCCTTTTTGTGCAGAGGCGTGCAAAACCCGAGCAGAGAATGAACCATGAAAAAATTTCGTTTTCTAATCTGATGCAATCAACATCTACCCCATGTTTCAATCTACCGATCGACATTGTGCCGGCGACTTCAGGTCTGCTCGCGGTAGATTAGGGCGGATTTGCACTGTAGAGATTCAATTTAGAACGCGAAAGAAATTGCAGATTCAAAGCGAACTAGAAAATAATCTAGTAAGTGCTTCGATGATTACCTTTGTTCACCGGAGCGGAGTCGTACTGATAACGTGTTGAGGAACCCCGCTGGCGACTAGTCCGAGCAATTCCTCTGCTTAGAACAAGAATGAATCAATCACAGAAAACGACAAAGTAATAGATTGAACACAGAAAGGTAGAGAGAATTCCTGATCTTTCTTTATTGCTTCAATTCATTGGGTGTACAAATCTGCCATATGGCTCCCTATTTATAGAACATGGTGAGGTGCCCACCATAGGCCTAGGCTCCTGGTCTGGCCCAGGTTTCCTAATAGAAACCAGTGACAACAATTTTTAGCTTTGGTACAATCACCGTACACATGATGCAGGGTAGAGCTCGCCACTTGTGTTCATCTAACTAAACAGATACCATCAAAAGTAAAAAAACAACAATATTCTTGTGCCAAAACCGGTGCATCCAAGAAGGTGAGAGCCGGGATAGAAATCACTACCAGTGAAAAATCCGGCCAGTAAGCGGTAATGGTTATCGATCGGTTATCGAAAAAACCAAATAAAATTCAAGTATCAAAATTTGAATTTGGGCTGTTTTAAAACCGATAACCAGAACCGAAAAAATCTAGAAAAACTGCTTCAAAAAGCAAAAAAAAGGCAGAGAAAACCCAGCACAAAATGTTGGTACTAGCATATTTATACATTATTTTATACAATAGGTAATCTAGCAAAACAAATCTAAACTAACCTAAAAAAATGCATTATGCAGTCATAAATTTAAATTTACATTTCAAAAATTTCAACCAGTTTTTTCCTCCCGGTATCCACCGGGATTTCCGGTAACCGCCTGTTTGTTATCCCTAGGTGAAAGAGTCACCACGAAATAATCTGGTTACATTCACTGAATTAGAATTATTTGGACAGACTTGATCAGTTTGGTCGACTTCCATGGCTTCAACAGAGTCCATGATAATTTCTATTAACTTTCATCTCCTTTCTTTCGCCAAACTAATGCAGTCCTGCAGAAATTATAGGTCATTAGCTCTTCTGGAACATCCTTTCCAAACCATCTTTAGTCCACGACCACAAGATATTACAATTCGCAGGATCAAACACAATTAATAACAATTAGCTAAAATATTCATCATAAAGGAATACTTATACATGTGGTGAAATGATAAAAGCATAACAAAAGGAGCCTACTCTCAAGAGTACCCAATCAAATGTTATCCCAACATGAAAACGCCTTAATTTCTCCCTCGCAAAACAACCCTTTAATTTCTAATTTCCATTATCTTAGCTGCCTTTTGACCTCAATCAAACACTATATACGGATAACATCTTTTTTATCGAATACATGAAGTTTGTCCCTGCAAATGACACATTGCTGCAATACCTAAAAAGCACCACATTTACCAAAAGACGCAAAAAATCTCCCTTGCATAATCCACGGAATATTTTACTATTTTAGTAGGCACATATTGACAAACAGACCTTAATAATTGCCATGGATGTCACTCCACCTCCAGGTTTTTGTATTGACACTAGGCGATCTGAAGAATCTAGAACAACAGTCACGGAGGTGCCTGTTATTGATTCTTCTTCTGCAGTTGGGTCCGCTAGGACATTATCTTTGTGAAGTGCACACGTAAGGGAAAATGGAATGTCGCTAAGAGTAAGCTTCCTCTTCTCTGTTTACTTTACCAATCCATATTTGGTTTCACCTTCATTGCCTCCAAAAGTAAGTATTCAGATACTAGAGGAATTTCCACTGCGAATACAACGTAGCATTAGTAGCGAAAAATAATCACATCACCGACAGCAGTTACCATGAGCATAGAGGAGATGTATAGAAGCAAAAACTTATTTAAAGAATAACAAAGGAGATGATTAATGAGCATAGCAGAGTTAGAGGACATGGCCAGTAAAGAAAGTACTATTGCCTCCCTCAACGTTTCATGTAGAAAGTACTATTGCCTCCCTCAACGTTTCATGTCAAATATAACCCACCTTACCCAAGTGAATGTTTTGAACAAATAAACTTAACCATAACCATAAGTTCTCTAGCAAAAAGTAAACACAAAAAAATTCTGAACTGTCGTACTCTTGGACACAGTTCAAGAGTGGTGCATGCCCTCCAAACAATTGTAAAAACCCACCTGGAAAAAACAAAATAACTTTTTTTACTAGGGTGTTTTCACGCCTTGCATGGCTGGGGATCAAACCCAGGACCACATGCTGATGCACCCGATCCCGGGCTGCGTCACCCTCGCCAGAGTCGTCACTGAGCAGCGCCGCGCCGCCTCGATCGGCCCTAGCTGCGTCTCGCTCGCTAGAGTCACCGCCGGGCCGCCCCATCCCGCTCCGCCTTGACCGCATGGCGCAGCCACGCCGCACTAATCTGCTCACCCCTTCAAGATCGTGCCATGGAAGCGGCTCGGGCTCGCGAGTGCGAAGGCGGAGAGAAGGCTGGAGGAGCACTTGTGATCTTCACTCTGGAGGGAAGGAGATCGGGGAGAAGCAGTTGCTATGTCGAGGGCTTGAGGGAAGCAGAGATCTGGAGACCTCGTCTGCGGGGCTGCCGCCTAAACCCAGCGGGCTATGCGGTTCAGCTGACGAACGCCCACTTGGAGTTAGCAGTCCAAGTTTGCGAACAAGCCCGCACCACTTGCATCCCTAGACATTGCAAAATAAGTTACTAATCCACACCCAGCTCCAGCTCGCCCAGAACAGCAACAGCGTTGACGCCGACTTTGATGAGGGGGTGGCCCGATCTTCCGATGAGAAGGATAAATTCGATTTGATATGACGTTGACGAAGAGGCTACTTGACCGAGACGACCAAGTCCGTCCTGCAATCGCTACACCACACTCTAGTCGCTATCAACCGTGCCAAGAACGCGGTTGACCTGAACACGAGGTTCAATTCCTGCAAGCAATCGAAGAACAAGCAAGAACAAGTGAAAGAGCAATCTTATTGCAAATATAACTGAGAAACACAAAGGGGTTGAGGCTTGCAATCGCAGTTGTTGGTCTAGTCGACACAAGAACACATGACGAAGTTTCACGGTGGAAAACTAATCTAAACAAGCCTGAGTTACATGGCCAAATGAGCCTCTATTTATAGGGACACGTAGGTCCTTCCATATGGAAAGTTCTCAACACATGAAAAGTATTCAAATCATAGCTAATTCTATCTCTGTTTCCAAAATCGAAGATTGTTTTGTTGATTGCGTCGCGCACAAAAGGAATTTTTGGATGAGGTCAGATCCGTTGGAAAAAGGACGGAATAAGCTTTCCATGCTGTACTCACACATTCCAATTGGACTCTTGATGCGAAATCTATGAGCATTTAAAGTGGGACCTGTCAGGCTGAGTCAGCGTCGCCTTGTTTTGATGATTCCAATGCGCACAGAACGAATTTAGAGGTGGGGCCAAATCCATTGGAAAGTGGACGAGCTCTTCTTTCTTTGCTGTACTTGCACACCTCAAACGGAGTTTTTATGCAAAAGTTATACACATTTGAAGTCCGACCTATCAGGCTGACTCCGAATTGATCCGGAGGCTGAATTGAATTCTAAAATGTGTCCCACTTGAACTCTTACTTGAATTGATCCAAAAGTAACGTGGTGACCTTGAGCAAGAGTTGGGGAAGGTGTTGACTTGGTCTTGATATATTGATCGGCTTCCCTTTTGGTGGACCCCAACCACGAGCGCATAGCGTTGATGCAATCCTCTTTATACAGCTAGACAAAAATACATTTTCATCTTTAGATAGCATCATATTATCAATTAAAATAAATTGAAACCGAAGAAACGAATTCACCATTTGTTTATTCTTGGGAGCTTTGGTTGTATGAGTATGTGGTATGGTCACATCAGACTTGATGTCAGAGAACATCTCAACCAAGCACCCGTGGTTCATGCAATGCTCGAAGCACCGTCGGAAACTGTTCCTCAAAAGCTTCGCGTACATTGTCACCGTCAGCATGCTCGTCGCACACATGCTCGAGCTCACATGTCATGGAGCACCATCACCACCGCCATCGCACTCGTCATCATTGACTTCCGCGACGCTGAGTCGTGCCATAACAAAGTAATGGGCCACCGTACGTCGCCGGTCGTTGGAGATCGTCGCCGGCGACGTCAACCCAGTCATCATGTTCACCTCGTCGCCTAAAAGGAGTCAACAAGGACTAGGGTTTGTTTTGGGTCACTTATAGTCATCCGTCTAACACAAGCCAAAAGCCTAAAACAGCCCAAAACAAGTTTGCCTTTCATTCACAAGTTGCCCGACTTGTCTCTCCTAGTCGACGACTAGTCAATCCAAGTCGACAAGTCGACAGCAAGTCGCTCAACTTGCTCAGCTAGTCGAATTGGTGGCTCCAGTCGAGCGCTGCCGACCGACTGGATAGTGCCATGGGCAACCAACACAGGGCATCAGTGTCACCCTTCCCACCATGGAGCGCATGGTGGGTAGAATGCGGCGATGTCGCTAACCCCTACATGGCACTTGTCGTGTTCTGCACCACTGAAGGCACGGTGTTGGTTGGCGACATGGAGAAGACGACCACGAAACCATGATGATCTTCGGTGAATGTATCAATGGCACTGCCAAGGGTAGCACTACTAGGAGCAACCATGACCGATGGCGGCGGTAGAGAAGTAGCACCGGTAGTGGAGCTGATGATGTTAGCATTGCGGCTGGCACCAATGACACTACCTGTTTCGAAGGTGGCGGTGGCATTGACAGCACAACTTGGCGTCACTTTTCCTTTGCCATTAGTTCTACGTTAATCTCCATCGTAAACCTCATGCAGTCTTGGATTCCTGAGCGGAGCTCAGCATAGAGGCTCCTCATGGCCTTGAGTTCTTGACATTGGAAGCCATGGTGAGTGGCTCTAACACCAAATGTTGTGGGCATTAATTGGTTAAGGGTCAGAGGACCGAAGGTAGGGCCCTCACGGCCGTCACCCTTGATCGGTCGACCATGCCACCTACCAAGGTTTTAAGGCCTAGTTGGAGAAGAGGGAGAACCTAAGGAACTTTTCTTATTTGTTTGCTTGCCTCATAAGAGATACAATCCTATCCTTATATAGATTGGATGACTTAACTTACCCCCTAAGAAACATATCTCTAATATTAAGGAAATAGATTATCCTAACAAGCCAATCTAATCTTACCTTAACTAATTGGCTTAAGGCCTAAACAATGCAACTAATCATATCTATTGAATGGAGGATCCCCTTGGGCCCATTCTTTCAGCCGGCTGCTCCTTCCTTGGTGCAACACCTAGGCTTTAATTTGCTGCTGTGCACGCACATGATGTGGCTCCGGGATGTGATCAGCTAACGCACTTACGCTCTGACTGGCCGCAACCTTATGCATGCTAGCCCTTGCTGCTGAATCCCCTTGCTACTGTATTGTGCCCATAACATACCCAGATTTTCAATTCTAAATGAACACATTGAAATATGTTAGGACCATAAAAGGATATGCTTGTAGTCCTTGAACTTTTAGGGTTAGTTCTTTTTAAAGCATTGAGTTTTCAAATGATTAGCATGGCCCTAATACCAATAAACTACCCATGGCTGAGAAAATCAACTTAAGAAATTAATTGATTTCATTTGAAAGTTTCACGCAAAAAATACACTGAACCCCTAAGTTCAAGGACAAAAAAGATACTTATTCCAAACATAAAATAAAACCACCACAGCATTCTACCTGAACAAAATAAGTTAGACATTCTGTATATAGTTTTTCTGCATTGAGTCTTACCGCTTTATTCCTTTTCTTGCGCATCAATCTCATGTTTGGTCAAGGGTTAAAGGAATCTAGAGGAGTCTAGCTATAATATTTCCAGTCCAAACAAAACAAAAGTAATTTTAATTTAGATCCTGTACATAGTTCAGGGCACAAGTCCCAGGTACAACTGTTAAGGGCTCCTGCTAACTTATTCCAAACCTAGAAAGTTCAGATGTTTATTTGTAATTAGCAATTTGTTTGTTCGGTGATTCTTAGCTGATGTTGACAACAGATGCAGAAAGTAAATATATGAATTCCTTCAACTCCTGTGGGCGTAGCAATTGTAGTATATGTTAAAATCAGTCTCTACAAATTTTCTACAGATCAAATGGAGCAAAAACATACCATGGATCAGGCCATGTTGCAGCCTGCACCCTAACTCCGATGAGTCTCTCATTTCTTCACTGTGCATTCTAGGGGAGTATAATCTCCAATTGAAGTTCTTCCCTTCAAAAGAACTTTATGGCCTAAGAAGTTAGAAAATTGGTATATAGTTGTGCGCTTGAGGCCATATAGCCATACATATGCATCCACTTCCTGGCAGTAAAACATCATAATTAAGTCAATCATGACTTGTGGTCTTGCTCAAGCTTCACTTGGGCTCTAATAGATCAATAGAAAATCAACAATAACACACGAAAATTAACACTATTGTATTTTTTTAAGGTTCTCATCATACATAATTTCAAAAGGTGCTATAAACTTTGGAACTTTTTTTTTTCTCAAACAACGCAGGAGAACTGCGTGTCATTTCATTAAGAAGAAGATAAAAATACAAAGAGGGTCAAGAGTCCACTCCTAGAACAGGAGAGAGAGGCTCCCGGACACCCAACACACCCACATCACAAGAAAAACCGAGAACACTAAGAGATTAGCGACTGAAGGAGCAGCTCTTGAAGAGCAGAGGCTCCAGCCATACACCATAAAGAACCTTCAATCGCTACTGCCTGTAAGACCTCTTGGACACTAGGAGAAGCTCCTTCAAACACACATACATTGCGATGCTTCTAGATTTCCCAAGCGACCAGGATAATCAAAGAATTCAGCCCATTTCTCTTCTTTTTATCAAACCCCTTGGTTGCTTGGTTCCACCGATTAGAGAAAGCGGGTTACTTAGGTGAGGAGCAATAGCTAGAAGTCCCAATCTGTTTAGAATCATTGTCCACACCTGACGCGCAAACACACAACTAACAAGGGTGTGTTGAATAGTTTCTTCTGCTTGGTCGCAAAGAGGGCATGAAGCAGGATGAGGCAAACCCCTTTTGGCTAATCTGTCAGCTGTCCAGCACCGGTTCTTGATTGCCAGCCAAATGAAGAATTTGCATCTAAGAGGTGCCCAGCTTTTCCAAATACGCCTCCAATGGGCAAACTTAATTGTACCCGTGAAAAAGGAGGTATAGGCAGACTTACTGGTGTAGGAACCTGATTCGGTTAAGCGCAACCGATGTTGATCAGGGGTGTCATGCTGCAGCACCAAGCCATCCACCAGTTCCCACAATTGTAAATATTCAACAAGCACTTGAACTGTCAGAGCACCCCTTATATCAGCCACCCATCTTCTGTTGGTTAGAGCTTGTGCCACAGTTCTTTGCTTCAAGGTTCTCTTTGGGATGAGCTTGAACAAATTAGGAGCCCATTCAGCTGCTGTCTTGCCTTGCAACCAACGGTCAGACCAGAATTTAATTGTTTCACCATTACCCACAAAAGAGTCAACCGCGATATCAAACAGAGCTTTAGCATTAAGAGGCACTTTAATAGGCAGGCCAGCCAAGGGCGAGAGGCATCAGTATTTTCCAACCAAAGCCAACGAATGCGCAAGGCCCATCCTAGCCGCTCAAAATTATGGATACCCAGGCCACCAAACTGAATTGGTCGCTGAATGTTTTCCCAAGAGACAAGACAGCTGCCACCATTGGCAATCTCTCGGCCTTTCCATAAGAAACCTCTTCTTTTCTTGTCAATATCCTTTATAACCCAATTAGGAAGATCCAAAGCAATCATAAGGTAGATAGGAATGGAGGTTAAAACCACTCGAACCATAATGAGACGACCGGCCGATTCATGAGTGAAGCTTTCCATCCGTGAGAAGGTGCGCCACTTTATCAACTAGTGGTACAGATCTGTTTTTGCAAGCTACGAATGGAGAGGGAGGCCCAGATAAGAGCAAGGAAAATCCTTGATCACACAGGGCAATAGATCTGAAATAGTGTTCAACTCCTCAGCCCCACATTGAATTGGAGTTACAGAACTCTTGGTCATATTGGTCCGGAGCCCAGTGGCATGGCCAAAAATGTCGAGGAGCTGATTGACCACTGAGAGATCCATCCTTGTAGGGCGAAGGAACAGCACCACGTCATCAGCATAGAAGGAGAGTCGGTGTTTTGCTTGCTGGACAGCAATGGGCTGCAGGAAACTTTCTCTAGTTGCATGATTTACTAATGAGTTCAGAACTTCCATTACCAAGATAAAAAGCATAGGGGAAAGAGGATCCCTTGCGAAGCCTGCTGATGAAAAATACTTTCTCCTGGCTCGCCATTGAGCAGAATCTGAGTAGAAAAAGTGGACAGCAGCAGGCTAACAAGATTGCACCACATACGACCAAAACCGAGATGTTGCAAGATCTCAAGTAAGAAGGACCAGGAAACGGAGTCAAAAGCCTTTGAAATATCTAACTTTAAAGAATATGGGGTTCTTTTACGCTATGCAAAGCCACTGGCATTCTTTGTACCAAAAGAAAATTGTCTTGTATGCTCCTTCCTTTCACAAAAGCACTTTGGTTAATGGACACCAAATTTGGCAGGTGAGGGGTCAGCCGATTAGCCAACAATTTAGCTACAAGCTTTGCAAAGCTATGAATGAGACTTATTGGCCTGTAATCCTTGACATGGACAGCATCAATCTTCTTAGGCAGCAAGGTAATAAAAGCTGTGTTGAGGAGTTTAAATTTAAAAACATGTCCTCTTTGTACTGCTAGAAGGGCCCTCATAATATCATTCTTGATAATCCCCCAACAGACCTTATAGAAACGACCAGTGAAACCATCAGGCCCTGGAGCTTTATCCATAGGGAGATCTCTTATAGCTGCCCAAACTTCCTCCTCATAGAAAGCCTCATCCAGAGATGCAAGATCATGGTGTTGAATATCCAGAGCATGAAGGTCTAGGGTGAAGTCTCTATGTTTAGTAGTTCCAATCAAATCTTCATAGTAATCAAGGACTGCCTGTTGTTTCCCCTCTTGAGAAGTAACAATCTGGTCCCCAACCTGGAGCTTAGCAATAAGGTTCTTCCTTTTTCGGTAACGAGCTTGTTGATGAAAAAGGAAGTGTTAGCATCACCCTCCCGGAGATAGAGGATACGGGAATGCAGCCTAGCAATAGTACGCTGTAGGGAGGCCAAACCAAGGCAGTGCAGTTTAAGCTTCTGCCGGAGTCCTTCCTCACCAGGTGAAAGAACACGGTGGTCCCTGGCGATTTCGAGGTGGTGTAACACTTCTTTGGCCATGTCCAGCTGTACTCTTATGTTTCCAACCTTGCACTGGCTCCATCTTTGCAACCCCTTGGAAAGCCGCTGGAATTTTAAAAAGATATTTTCAACCGGACAGTTAGTTGTAACTGGAGCATTCCAATTTTGGATAACTGCCTCTTGAAAGCCAGGGAGCTTGGGCCAAAAACTCTCAAAATGAAATCTCCGCTTACCACGAGTGTTAACTTTCAAACCCAAGATGAGAGGGCAATGATCGAAGCGATGGCGCGCACTTTGCGAGGAGCGAATCGGGAAAATGTCTTCCCAAGCGATTGTGAAGACCTGTCCAGCCGCACCAGAGTAGGGGAGGACCTCTCATTTGACCAAGTGTATTTTCGACCATGCAAAGGGATCTCTTTAATATCAGTGTCATCCAAGAATCTCCTGAACCTGCCCATCAGCGCTCTGTTCAGATTAGCATTGTTTTTATCAGCCGCTTGATAAATCATATTAAAATCACCAGCTAACAACCACGGACCACTACAAAGACCACGGAAGCCACGCAGATCCTGAAGGAACTGAGTTTTCTTCTCATCCTCTTGGGGACCATAGACTCCCGTGAACCACCAATTATGCCCCTCCTGCTTAGCAAACTGGACGGAGACAAAGAAGGAGTCCACACGGGAAGAAATTGCCCGGCAAGAGTTTCCTTTCCAGGCAACTAGAATGCCACCACGAGTGCCCTCAGCTGGTAAAGCCACAAAATTGTATAAACTTTGGAACTTATAAGCCAACCCGTACAATATTTAGATGATTAACAATCAACAATATCATGGCCAAATCTGACTACAGGCTACACTTCCTTAATAACTCCATGTGTTGATTGTAATACACAAAAAAATTATGGAAAGGGGAGATCAAATCAATAATAGAATTCATACTTCATTGATGACGTAACTGCTAGAAAAGTACTATAGCATATTGATACTTCCAATTGTAGGGTAGTGAAATAGTGGAAGGATATCAAGTCAATCAAAAGTTAAAACAGTGAAAATAAATGAACATGCAATGCGTAAATGCAGCCACCGCTGAAATCAATGCAGCATCAAACAGAGATCCATCGGCATTCAAACAATAGACATCCTGTAAAACTGAAATGTCAAGAAAAGAATGAAACACATCCCTTTTTGCAAACTTATTTAGGATCAGCAACATCTCAACTTATTTTTTACATAAAACAGTGAAAATAAATGAACATACAATGCGTAAATGCAGCCACCGCTGAAATCAATGCAGCATCAAACAGAGATCCATCGGCATTCAAACAATAGACATCCTGTAAAACTGAAATGTCAAGAAAAGAATGAAACACATCCCTTTTTGCAAACTTATTTAGGATCAGCAACATCTCAACTTATTTTTTACATCATTGCGTGTGCACTGTGCAAGTCCACATGAAACATGCACATGCAGTGTCGCAATCTAGTGAAAACAACCTATTTGGTGCTATCATGTGAACCTACCAGAAATGAATTGCAAATTATGATAGAAATTCAGAAAAAAAGTAGAGGTACCACTACAATTATCCACTATCACATGAACTATTAAGTTCTAACTTGATCAGCACAGTAACAGAGAGACAACAATAGTATTTTGTATCTTTTCTCATTTTGTTTACTTTTTACTGTGTTTTGTCTTATATTGTTCGTTGCAATACTACCTTGCCCTTTCTTGTTCCAATGTAGTAACTTTTGGGCACATTTGGTCTAATCTAGGTTTATTACATTGACTGTTGTAACCTTAAGAAATTAGCTTACAACCTCATAAGGAAATGATAAAGCATACGCGTATTTGTAGTCCAGGATGAGTAAACATGCTAAGGAAAGGATATTCTAAGTATGACGCTCTCTAAGGCCTGGCGCTGTACATAAGATTGTAATCCTTAGGTTCTCACCTAGAATCATGCCAGTTTGGGACTACCATGATCTCCTGAGAAGCACTAGTGTTGACCCAGAGTGAGTGAGCCCTTGGGTGCTTGGATAAGCCTTGCTCATCTTATTTAACTTATCACTATCATGTGAAGCCATTAATGGAAATGCCTGGTCAAGGACACTGTTCCATTCTATGTACACTGAGAAGCCATCAATGATAAAATCAGAGATGTATTACTAGGTATGCTAGCCAAGAAGCTTTTCACTGATCAAACAGAGCTCCTTCAAATTTAGCATCCCAGAGGTTACCTCGGTATATACCAATACACCATATAAGAAAAGGGATATAGAGTGTTACAGCAAAATAATAAGTAGCAAAACTATGTGATCGAGCAGACCAAATCCACAATAACACCACTTGCTGTTCTATCACTTTCATTCAAAATGATCGAACAATCAACAGAGAATATTAAACAGTGAAAAATGTAAATTAACCCCGTGATATTTCAATTCACAGAAAAAAATCCATGAAAAATAATTCTTTAACTAGCTATCCTATACGAAGGATATATCAAACTTCCTTACTTGGCTAGCTTAAAACAGAATCGAGGAAGATAATTCAAATTGCGTTCATTTATGTTTCGCATGACTACTTTGCCGATTAAAAAGAATGTCTCGACCAAAATAATCCTCCCCACAATATAAAGCCCAACTACATCATAGGTAACTATCATGATTTGCTGGGAAATCAATTAAATTCAATCCTACCGAACACAATTATCCATCCATCCATTCAGTCAGAGGTGAAGATACGCAGAAATGGGGCAACAGCAAGACACAACAGAAACCTCATGAGGACATCCTCCACAGCCTTGGAGATGACAGGCGCTGCCTCTGCCGGCCGTCCTGGCCTCACGAGCGGGAAGCAGGTAGACGGCATGTGGAATTCCACAGCTGCAGAACACCACACCAGAACACAAACAAAGATAAGTTAGCCACATTACACAAAGCAAATGCACCAACAGCAGCTATAGGGAGAGCAACGGCACATGAACCGACCGATCCTTCGTCGGGGGACTCCGCAGGGGGCGACATCACCTCGAGCTTGATCGACGCGCGCATGGCCTGCAGCAACAGAGACGGAGGCATTTCGTCAAACAGGTGGAGCGCAACGCCAAATTGGGAATGGAATCATAGAGGGCTGTGGGAGCGGACGGGCGGCGTACAGTGTCGCCGAGGCGGACAGGATTCCTCCTTTCCTTTGTTCTCAGTCAGAAACTGGATGTAACCTTGTTTTCGATGAGTAATGAATGACTCATGCCAGTCCGACAATCCAACTTCTAAGTCAAACAAAACAACATTTCACTTTCATCATTTTGATAATTTCAATCCTATTTTTCAAATCGATTTTGATTGAAGTTTCAAAAATCATGCCAAGTGAGGATGATATGCAAGTTAATGAAATCATGCATTTGGCCTCTCTGACGCTGATTAGACTCATAGGTGCTGATCTCTATCTTTACAGCACAACCCTAACTACAAATGATTTTGGCCTACCGCTGTGGACTTTTGACTGGGCCTTTGAATAGTAACGACAGGAAGTAGAAGCCCGAGTGTTCGTTTCGGCTAGAGGTTCTGGCTGTTATGCTGATTTGATAAACGCTTGGAATCACGCTGAGTGAAAATGATGTGTTGTTTCCCTCTAGTTACGGAGGACGTGATATGGGCCACATTTGAATTACTTGAAATGCACAAATGGAAACAGTAGCACATGTCGTGCGTACAAAGTGTCGTACATACTTACGGTCATTACATACGTACGCGTGTTACATACGGAAATCGAAATGGGGTCACGCCACAAGACCCGTGGCAATGGCATCATGTACGTGATCCATATGTACATCACTCGATGAAACATGATCACCATCGGAACTGAGGTCGGTTTGCTCACTAATGTATTCTACGGGTTAGTGGTCCCGCAACCTATGTCTATGATGAACTTATGCAAGGCCATTTTAGCTATGATTATTTTCTTCCGCATCTATGTGGCATAGCTTGGAATATTCTGAAGGATACACCATTTCATCTTTCAAACATTGAACATATGCTCGATGACATTGTGAAGGGATGAATGCTGATAATTGAAGTCTCCTTACGCCCAACCGGTCGGCCGCCACTTCTAAACTTAGCTACGTCGTACCTCCTATTTTTGTACCACTACTACAGAAAACTGTATCACAGACGGTTCAAAAACGTCATCACAGACGGTTTTCTAAACCATCTGAATTTATGGGTCAGTGAAGATTATCACGGATGGTTTGAAAACCGTGCATGGAGTAAATATTACGACGGTTTGTAACTAAAACCCATCATGATATAGACTTATACGAGCGGTTTTAACAAAAAGCGTCGTGATATATCAATATCACAGCGGTTGTGATGCGGTTTTGGTTACAAACCGTCTATGATATTGATATATCACAGACGGTTTTTTGTTAAAAACCGTCTGTGATAAGCTTATATCACAGATGGATTCTTCTTACAAACCGTCTGCGATGGTAGCTATTACAGATGGTTTTTAGTTACAAACTGTCTGTGATATTATTTCATACCTCTAAATCTATTTCTGTTTATTGGCTAGCCATACCCTCTGAAACAAGCAGATCAACATGTACAACAGACAATTCACATCTCAATTCATTTCACAAACATAAAACATTCAATTCACATCTCAATTCATTTCACAAACATAAAACATCCATTTCGCAAATCAATTAATTGAAATGAAGTAAAATATCCATTAACAAATATACAATTACAAAAGATCTACATTGCATTTGCACTTAGATGGTAACATTGCATTTTTTTATTGCTCTATCATTTCGGAATCAAGGTCTCGCGAAACGAACAGATTCATAATCAACGAACTTGTCAGGTTGCACAAGCAATACTTGGATAGTGCATGATTGCCATTCAAGTATTGCTTGTGCAGCCTGACAAGTCGTTGATTATGGATCTATTTCTTTCGCGAGACCTCGATTCCGGAGTGACAAGAGCAATAAAAAAATCATTGTACGATGTAGAACTCTCCCTTTGGATTTAGGACTTCAGCCACCAAAAAGTACGCACACTCTCCTAGAATTCCTTCAAGGTTGGCATGTTTCAATACAGTTTTCGGGATGGACGTAGCCTGTCGATAGGAATATCAATGTGCGTATATATATAACTTGATAAATATGAAATAATTATGGGAGTATTGACAAACCTTAGAATTGGGATTTGTGATCCTCTCGGAATCGAGGAGTAGTCTCATATGGTGGCAAACGTAGAATCCACACGTGTTGCCGGGCTGCTGCTGGTGGCATTGCAAAAAATAGAATGTGTTAATTCAAGATGCATTACTACCAACTGTTGCATAGCATTAATTAATATATACTAGCGAATACTTTAAAGTTTCGATCATGTGTCAGGGCTTTGGCCCGTTGCGTCGAGAGTTTTGCCATTTGAACGTATGTCGTGAACGCCCTACGTGATTCGAAAAAGTTGACCTTAGTCATTCGGAAGGAAAGAAAGAGTACAATATAGGTATGTATGGAGAAAATGTACTACCTATCGATTACTTTGCTGACAACTGTGTAGTCGATTTTATTCTTACTTAGGGAATCAAGATATATTGCCTTGTTCTATTTTGGTGCAATTACTATTAAAATCCAATGAAACTCCTGATTGTTAGCTGCTCATGCTATTGAAAGGATTCATTTCATGTACTCAATCCAAACCTTATATTCCTCGGTTCTACACCGAAATCTGCAAAGCACCTATCGATGTTTCTCCACTGGGTGGAATCAGCAAGATGTCTTAGCATTCCATCATTCTTGCGCTCCTCCAAGTGCCATCGCAGCAGTTTGCCTCCTTTGGATTCGCAAAAAACCGCTTCAAACGGGGAATTATAGGAAGATACCATACCACCTTTTTAAGAGGCCCTCTCTTCACCTCTGTTTCCTCGCCATCATCATCTGATTGATTGTTACGTTTGCATCGAGATGCGTTGCACATCGGACAGACATGCATGTTTGCATACTCTTTACGGTAGAGGATACAGTCGTTCGGACATGCATGTATTCTTTCTACTTCTATTCCTAATGGACAAAAAACCTTCTTGACTTTATACATGGTTTTAGGCACCTTATTTTCCTCCGGAAGCATGTCCGCTAAAAGACCTAGCAGCGCCGTGAAACTCTTGTCGGATCAACCGTTGCTTGCCTTCAATTTCAACAGTTCAAGCACAGCTGACAACTTCGTACATTTTGACCTGCAGCACGTGAACAAAGGTTTCTCTGAGTCCTCCATCAAGCCTTGGAATTTAATATACTCTCTCTCATCATAGTTCTCTTCTACATCACGAAGTATCTGATCCAGATTGTCATCGTGCAGCCTATCCGAATCCGAACTACAATCATCATCCGGCAGCATATCATTGACTTCACCGGCGATTTCATCCGGCGGTATATCATTGACTTCACCGGTGATGTCATCCGACGACATATTATTGACTTCGCCATGACTGGTCCAACATGTATACCCCTTTTTGAAACCCCTCTGAATCAAGTACGCTTCAATCTGCTCTCAATTCTTAAACATCTTTAAATTCTCGCAGTCAGTGCATGGACAATACATATATTTCACCCCCTTATTTAACATATCCTCATCGGCAGCTCTTGTAAAAACAGACACGCCATTTATGTACTCTTCACTCACACGGTTTGCGGTATACATCTAGCTTCGGTCCTATATTATGCACATATATAACAACTTAGTATTAAAATTAATTTAATTAATTGTTACTATATATATACCACATGCATGGAGGCTAGCTAAATCTAAATTAGCTAGATCTTCAAAGTATATATATAACAGTTCACCGAAAATTAATCAGCTAGATCAAACTTATTTTGATATTGCAACCAAAAATAAATTTCATTACTAACCATATCTAGGGCAACCAAGAACTCAATGAATCTTCAAAGCTCTCCTGTCAAATAAGCCTCTTTCCATAAAAAAAATGGCCTGAAAGCCTTGCTGCCTCCAGCTGCAGCACCGGCTAGATCTGAATCGAAATAAAGATAGATGCGGTCTGAGCGGCGCAATAAATACATAGCAGCATTATCACAGACGATTTTTAACAAAAAACCGTCTGTGATACTTGACTATCACAGACGATTTTTAGTACAGATGGTTTTTACTAAAAAACCGTCTGTGATATCAACCATCACAGACAGCTTTTAATTAAAAACCGTCTGTGATATTCCCGATTATCACAGACGGTTCATTGGTAAAAACCGTATGGTGATGGTTGACTATCATAGACGGTTCGTTGGTAAGAACACAGACAGTCTTCAAAATAAAACCATCTATGATAGCTCGATCGGGACTCGGGAGAGCAACTATCTTTATACGAAGCGTTTATATCATTAATGTTTGGCATACGAACCATCTATATCATTACTGTTGTGGCTATAGACCAAACAGAGAGAGAGGTGTATAGTAGTGGAGAGTTAGGTGAGCAATGTCCTCAAGGTCTTTCCCAATGGCTCCGTATGATATATGTATATGTGTGTGTGTGTTTCCTCGTAAGGAGTGTCTTTACAATCATAACCTTACAAAGAGCCTCCAACCGATGGCAACTACGTCCTTGTATATGGTTTATAACCTTCTCAACAGCCTAGCTGGGTTTAGGTAGGGACCACCCCTACAACAGGAGTCTCTCATGGTGAAGGGCTTCATAGGCCGAAGCCATGTTGCCGAGCCCTTTGGCCCCCTCCGTCCCTGCGGCCTGTGACGTTGTGTGATTATGGGCGAAGATGATTTGGCGCGTGTAGCTCCTCGTGGCTCCGCGGAGTCGAAGCCGCGGGTCCGCAGCGGAGTCGATGTTGAAGTCGTGCTGCTGGGTGGTCGAGTCACAGTTGTGCTGCGGAGGCAGAGACCTCGTCCATAAGGGAGGAGCAGGCAGGCGCGGGAGGTTGGGACGTCGCATGCGCGTGAGCGACCGCATCGGTTCGACTCCCACCGGTTGGACGCGCGTGGTCGGCCGCGACGGTTGGACTTCCGCCGGTTGCGCTTCCCGAGAACGGCTATATATGCGGCCGTAGCGGCGTGACGAAGTATTGCTGGGACGATTTGTCTCAAGAATATGTCTCTTCCGCTCACGAGCATGCGACAGGGTTAGCGTCAGTTAGGGTGCTCTGTGCATGCTTGTGGATGGAAGAAGGTACATTATTGAGCTAGCAGAAAGATTTGTGCCCCACGCTGAGGAAGAGGCGTCGGGCCTTGTTTCTGAGATATCCTCCGAGCCTAGGCGTGCTGAGGTGGTACGTCGAGGTGATGGTGGCCGGGGCGCTGCGTGCGCTCGGACGACCGCGAGTGCGCGCGCCTTTCTGGTGGCTGGCTTCGCGTCGGTCGGTGTGGACTCCTTCCGACTGACATGTTGCGCCAGCGCTCTCTGCAACCTAGCATGCATGGGAAGGCATGGGACACATTAGGGTGCAAAAACGGTTGTGTTAAGAGTGAAGAGATATAATGTGCAGCAAGTGCCGGGGTTGTCCTGAGCCACCGGAGCGGAAGGGGCGCCTTCTGGCGCGGCATGCCAACGCGCGGCTGCGTGTCGAAGTGCTAGAGCCGAAGGCGGACCCAGGGTTGCCCTGTAGGGGCGAAGGTCTCATCGAGGGTGGAGCCGGAGTCGTTCCGCTGAGGCAAAGGCTTCGCAGAAGGCGTAGCTGGGGTTGTTGTGCGCAGATTCCCGGGCATACGCGCAGCGGGGCGCTATTGGTGCATCGATCTCGATCGTAGCCGCACAAACTCGGAGTCGGGGTGCATGGGCGGGGTCGCAGCTGGCCTGTGGGGACGGAGACTTCGTCAATACAGGCGAGGTGCGCAGGTGCAACAAGTTGGGATGTCGCACGTGCATGAGCGGCCGCGTCGCTTCGGCTTCCGCCGGTTGCGCTTCTCCGCGCGTGGGCGACCGCGTCGCTTCGACTTTCGTCGATTGCGCTTCTCCGCGCGGGGGACAGCTATATATATATATACCAGGAGGGCTGTAGCGCCTTCCGGGCGTAGCTGAGATGGTCTTGATTTCGAAATATGCCTTCTTCAGTTCATGAACATGGAGAAGAATATTGCGATATTGATGAACTGAAGGAGGTCTATTTTCGAGCATAATATTCGATGACCGCCGGCCACAGTGCGCCCGCGGGGGAAGGAGGCCGTTGCACCGGTGTTGAGCTCGCTGCGCTTGGTACAAGCGCGCCGGTCGCACGATCATCCAGCTGATCGGCGCGTCCTGTGCGCGCTTTGGTGACGATGCTCCTCGTGACTGGCTGGCTTTGCATTGACCGGTGCGGACTCGCTGAATGGTTCGCTCGCGGCGCCCTCCAAGCGGGGCGTCTCTGAGTGCCGCCCGCCGTGGGTGTGCGTCGGGCGAGGCCGGTAGACCTGTGGCTGCTGCGGAGGCGAAAATATCGTCGAAGGTGGAGCCGGGTTGTTTTGCATAGATTCCCGAGCGGACGTGTGGTGGGGCGCTATTGGCGCGTCGTGCGCTGTCAGGCCCTTTGGTGTGACCGTCGCATGAACAGGCCTGGCGCGCATGGGTAGGTGTGCCACTGCGGTCGCGATCGTGGGAAGGTGGGCGGTTCGCCTCCAGCAGTTATGCTCACCGATGATGTGGGAGACGCGGGGGTTTTAAATACCCCTTGCGTTACGCGACCTGCACTTTCGTCGCCTTGCCTTCTAGCTGCTGGTCACACGCCCCAATCTCCTGTCTTCCTTGCTATCTCTTTCGTTACGGAGCTCTAGGAGGACGATGGCACACGACGGAGCGCGCGCCCAGCCGGCCGATGACAGCGCCGTCTTCCGGCGGCCGTCGCCGCTCGAGGTGGGATACACACTCGAGGGGCGCGACTCTGTGCATGTGGACAAATGGTGGACGGCGGTGGAAAGTAGAAGTCCGTGCTCCGTGTCTGGGCTCGGCGGTGACGGAAGAGACGATTGTGGCCTTACGCACGGAAGGAAGCCGCTCGACCGCCAGAGGTGCGACGACTACCGCGAACGCGACCGAACCACACCCCGAAACGTCGGAGGCGATCGTGTTCGTCACCTACTTCGAGGCTGAGTTGCGCATTCCGGCCGCCTGACTTGACGGGGACGTCCTGCAGGCTTTAGGGCTTGAGCTGACGCAGATAACGCCGAATGTGATAGCCCGTCTTGCCGTGTACAGCTGGGCGCTGCGCACGGAGGCGTGCTGGTCGATTGCATCACTGTTCGCATTTCTCCACGATGTCCGGTGTGCGTCGGAGGATCAGGGGAACGGGCGTTGCCCGGCTTCGGCAGCGTCGAACTCGTCTTGCGCCCGCAATGCGAGAAGATTTTTCCCGCGGAGTCGAGTCGGGCTGAGTGGGAGCCGAACTGGATGAGGCGGTGGTTCTACCACCGCGTGGCGAGCGGTAGCGGCCTTGAGTGTTCGGGGCGGCCGGTGGCGGTTAACACCACGCCCAGCGCGCCAATAGATGATGAGGATGAGCGAATAGCGTGGATGCTTGTGGGGATCACCACCCACTTCAACATGCGCGACCTCGCTGAGGAGTTCGTCATGTATGGCGTGGCGCCACTTGCCGCGGAGTGGCGTGTTACTCCTAGGAAGCTTCGGCGCGACAACGTCCATCTGTCCGTGTCTTCGCTGCCGAGACCTTCCGGTCCGCGTAAGTTGCGCTGGAGCTTGCTTTCGTGTGCTATTCCTTGGGGCTGTTGTTTTTACAACGTGCCCCCGTGCCCCTTGCAGGTGCTTCCCTGGAAGACGTGCAACGTGCGGTGGGTGCGTTCCTCGGACCGTACACGGCCAGGGAACACACGCTGCGCGTAGCTGCGACCGCGGAGGCAGGTCTAGGGCGGCTGAACCGCGTGTGCGAAGCCTTGGGCATTAGGGTGCCAGAGCGTGCTGTTCCAGCCCCAAGTCCACCTCTCCGCAATTCCGTGGGGGAGGGAGTACCAGCGGGCGTGGGTGCCGACTCGGCGAAGCATGCCGACTTGGAGGCAAGCGCGGGGGCTGCATCGCCGCCAGCCGGCGTTGAGGCGAAGCCGTCGCCTGCAGAGGATGCTGGGGCGGGGTCCGTTCTTGCCACGGTGGGACTTCCTCCTACGGCGGTTTCCGAGGCGGGGCCGCCCTCTTACTCCCCGAAGGCGAAGCGGCCCCGCACACAATCGCCCCTTCGCTCGACGAGGGGGTTCGTTGTAGCAAGCAAGGTCGGAGCGCTATGGGACTCTGACTCAAACACCGAGTGCCTCGGTGTTCCCGCGGCCCCGATCAGGTCTGCGGCCGCCGAGGGTGAGGGCTTGGTGGAGCTGAGCTCCGACACAGAGGTCCCCCCACTTGATGGGGTGGCCGGGGATGCTGAGATCCTTGCGGATTCGGGCGGGACTGAAGGTAAACTTACATTATTTGGTTTGACCCGCTGTGTCTTCGTAGGGCTGACTGCTATGTCCCCTTGCAGCAACGTATCTCCCCGAACGTGAGCGTGCCGCGGAACACGAGGACGTTCACTTGGAAGGGACCTCCGGCGCCACCGAAGCCGTCGCCGCGGATGCCGCGCAAAGTCTAGCAGACTTCGTCCCTAGGCCGAAGGTGCTGGCAGCGTGATAGGAGGTGGCGGATAGCGTGGCCGTCGGTCTAGATCGTCAGGCATTGCAGACCTGCGGGTCAGGACTGCTAGAGAGAGTGCTAGAGGTCTCCGAAATGAGGGTAAGCCTCTGACCCTGAGCAGCACATGGCCCTTGGAAGGTGTATTAATCGCTTTATCGCGTAGACCTTTGCCCTTAGCTGGGCGCTGCAGGAGGCCCATGTCCGGGAACGGGAGACCTTGGAGGACCAGCTGCGCGTCGTCGAAGGAGCCCTTCACGCGTCGGAGGAGGCGTATTCCGCTAAGGACGACCGCATGCGGCGCCTGGAAGCGGAACACACGGAGGCCGTTTCATATGCCACGGAGCTTGTGGCATCGGCTCGGCAGCGGCGATGGAGGAGCGGGGCGGCTGCCGCAGTTGCCGTCTTTGGAGGAAGAGAATGGCCGCCTTGCTGCGGCTCTGAGGGAGCGGGATCAGGCGCTGGGTGCCGCCTCGGCGATGGCATGGGAGGCTACGCTGGCCCTGGAGGGTACCCTTGAAAACCTCGTCGCCGAGGTGCCGCCCCGGTCATTCGGACCCGAAGAGCTTTCACGGACACTTCGACAGATTGGGAAAGCGGCCGATCTTGCTCAGGCCGCCGCGACATCCTTTGGCAATCACTGCTCCTACGTGACTGCATGCCTGGCGTGTGCTCTTCTCCGGCACCGGGGCTACCGACATGTCGGCAATTGGGTGACCAATCGAGATGCTGCTGGGGCGGAGTGATGTCCGTCTTTGTGCGCTGCTGTTCGCCCGCCGTTCGGTTTTTCCACGAATGGATCTGGGAGTACATCGGGGAGGCCGCGGCAAAGGTGGAGCTGCGGCGGAACATGTACGGCGAGGGGAACCTTGGCGAGTGGCTGGATGGAGTTGCCCGGCGCGACGATGACGGGGCCGACAGCTCGAAGCAGGTGTGACTATGGGGTTCTTGTACGTCGGTGTGTGTTGTAAGCTGTGTACTCCATGCTGCGAATGAAGTGAAGATTGTTTTCCTTCTTTGACCAACCGTGCCCTTTTATTCCAAGCAGCTGCCCGATGGGGACCGGCTACTGATTTCCGACAGCGTGACCCGGTGCCGTCTACGGCGCTGGTGGCGGGCCGAAGACTCACTGAACTTCTGGGCGCATCGACCCTCGACGGGTGAGGCATCGACGCGGAGGGCCGTCCAGGCGAAGCCGGACGAGTAGCATTGGCTTGGTGGGCTTTGTAATCATTTTATGGCAGCGCGGTAGATAAGCCGAAGCGTTCACCCCCGCCGTCGTTTTTGGGCACATCCGCCTTGCGCTTGTCTTTTGAAGTTTGTTGGGTAGTCGGGGTAGACGCTCGAGGTAGGCACGGAGCTGGCGCCCGGGCAAAATAGACGCGCGAGCAGTCCATCCCCTAGTCCGTCCGTCTTCTCAACAATGTGCACAGAGTGGAAGAAGCTCTTGTGGCATTGGAGAGACTGATGGATAGTATTGCCGATCAAGCAAAAACGGCAGATTCTGAGGAATCTTATAATGCTATCCTCTACAAGATTATGGGCTATGCTACTGATCATTTGCCTAGGCTGAAGGAGGAAGTGCTGAGGGCAAGGACAATCTTAACGGCGTTCGAGAACTCAGCGGCTGATCCTCCAACTCCCAAAGTCGAAGAAGAAGCGTACAAAGCCCTGAAGATTAGAATCTGGGAATATCTTTATCTGTGCGACTTTTGTAATAAATTTGCCTTTAATTTATGATCTCTTATCTTAGTAGTTCTGTAGGTAAGTTATTAGAAGCAATGTGTACTTATATATTAACTAGTTCTGTAGTTAAGTTATTAGAAGCAATGTGTACATTCTTATATATTAACCTCTGACAGAAAACATCACAGACGGTTTGTAATATAAACCGTCAGTGATAATCGATTTATCACGCGGTTTTAAATAAAAAAACTGTCAGCGATATTTTAGTATCACGAGCGATTTTTAATAAAAATCACCGTGATACTAAAATATCATGATTTGTTCATTGGTTAAAACGATCTGTGATACTCGTTTTCTCCGACGCCATCAATACAGACGATGTCCAAATTAAAACCGTCTGTGTTAATGTCGGTCATAGACAGTTTTGTCAAACCGTCTGTGATTTGGCGTCTAATATTAGGCTTCCTGTAGTAGTGTACGGAGCTAGAAAACCTTTCTGTTTAGGTATCCGGAATTCCATGAGGTATTACTTCCTTGTGGTATAGAGCAGACAAAACACATGATCACACGCACAACCACATATTAAACAACACGACATATGGCATACCATACCAAATTAGAGAGAGAGAGAGAGAGAGGGAATCACCTTCGGGAGGATGCAAAAACAAGTCCCGATAAGTGACCAACATGTCAAGCAATATGGATGTGTCATGCACTGATCTAGACCATTCGACGCATATGAACGTAAACCTCATGTTGAAATTGCACACTGCCGTGACATTCGACTCATATACCCATGCCGGTTGTAGTGCATAAGTTGGGCACGAGTGGGCACCGTGACTGACATATGCATCCCATTGATGGCGCCGATGCAGCCATTGAAATGAGGGGAAAACTGCCCTCCCTAGGCCTTGGATGCAAGGAACTAATGGTGTGATCTCTTGGTTTGATGTTTTGAATAGTCATATCATGGACTAGTAGAGTTTCCACTGGGTAGGGTATGGGTAACCTAAATTTGTACCCAATTTTATCCATACCTATTTCAAGTGATATTACCCATACCCAAATGAAAAAGGGTATACCCAATGGGTTTGGGTAACCTAGTGGATAAAGGAGAAGGAAAAGGAGGGTTAAGTCAAAAGAGGCTTATGAAGGAATTTTTCGTAAAACTTCGGTATTTAAAATTTCAACCTCACGTTCATATCACAAAAGTTTTTTGAAATCAATTGAAATTTATTAGAGATGATTCTACGTATAGGGGAGCTACTTTATACAAATTGGCAGTGCTAGACACACATGTGGGCCCCACATGCTTTCATAGAAAGCCATAACTAAATATGAGTAGTCTAAGCCCATGGATAGTCCAAGTGCACTCTCAACCCTAGGTTTAAATAGGTATGGATAAAGATGGGTAAGTGGGTATTACCTTTCTTATATCCAAATCTAAATGAGTATTTTATTTCTTACCCATACTCTACCCAATAGTGTGGGTATGGGTTTGGATAAGGGTAATAGGTACCTAGTGTCAGCCCTATGGACAGAGGCAAAGCCAGAATTTAGAAATGAGGAGGGCCAAAAAATCTATACAATATAATTATATTTGATGAGAGGGGCCAAATATCACTAACAATAATAAAATTTATTAAAACACAAAGGGCTATAGTGCAATTTTATCCATCCATGAGGGGGCCTAGCTCCTACCAGCAACCCCCGCCCTTCGCCCTTGGCCATGGACGCATTCAAGGACTTCATGAAACTTTGTGCTCATAGTCTGATTGGAATAGTCAAACTAGTTTCGAACCTGACTGTTAGATTGTGGTGCACCACAAGTCCACAAGAACATTCCTAGTACTTATTTTGAGCTGATGCCCCTCGACAATTGCAAGCTATAATTGCTCACCAAAGTGTTATGGAGCTGTCAGAAAGCTGACCTCCCCATTCTGAACATCTCATAGCAAAGCTTCGAACAGGCTAGTTGCTCATCCACTCACTCTAATCTAGTCATTACCGGTTCTCTCCTAGGCCTCTTGGATCATGACGCACAGAGAGCACAGACATAACTGATTGTGGTGAGTTCCAATAGTGGGAATGGCATGTTGCCCACGTCATTGCCAACATCGTCATTCTCACAGTCCGAACCATTAGACCCTCCTGGCTGCAACGAGTTCATCTACACATGGCACATGAACACAACCTGTCAGTACTTGTGAGACTAATCGAGATACTCAATGCAACTATTGCTACATGTTTACATGTACATGCATGTATCAACCATAATTTTGGGTGAAATACATGATGTGCATGAAAATCACATAACATTAAAAAACATGTTGGATTTCAAGTTACAACAAATTCTCACACCAAAGCACTAATTTAAAAGCCACACGACACTCATCTAACCTATATTAAAAAAACATATAGATCCTGCAGTTCGGTTTCATGCAACTCTACTGCACAACATCTATCCTACACAGCCATATGTACACTCATAAAATTATCTTCCAAACAAAGTTAAACCACATTCATGTGACATTTTCATATATGATTCTAAAAACACTGACGCGGACATGGATCATACAGCTACTACTAAGCACAAAAACACAAGTGTCTGCAACCAATAATTGCATCGACAAATCGAAAAAAAGAATCTATATCTTGAACTCTTATCGCATAAATTGACCAATAGTGATCATATCCAAACAATGCACTTACACGAATGCAACTGATCAACTCATGTGGAAATCAAAGTAATGCAACCGAAGAAGTTATTATTATCGACACGCAACCGATAAAGTTATATCCATATGGCAGTAATGGAACCGAACTAGTTATTATTGACATCATAGCAAATTAATAACTTAAGTCCATACAACAAGTAAGTTCGAAGAAATAACTTAAGTTTGACGGACACCATTACACCATGACAAAGAAGACAACCGTCCAACACCATGACACATCACAACAAGCCAGAACCCTAGAAGCCATGGTGAACAAACACATCCCAACTCCTCCTTAGCCAAGCAATCTGTCCCACCAATGTGCGTAGCATAATGAACACATTCATGTTCTCTTTTTTCATGAACATCTGAGAAGCGTAGAGGTGCCGATCGCTACCCTTGTGATAGCTGTCTGACTAGACTAAGTCAAGCAACTCACGAACCTTGAGACGCACATCGTCTTGCCGAGAGATGTGGTTGGTGACGGAAGAACGATTTGTTTGTGACATCTTGTAGAGGTCGACAAGTTGCTTCACTAGTAGCTCAGTAGGATTTTTTCCACTTTGCTTTAATAACCTTGAGGGAAAGACTATAACAGAGGATTGTGAGCACATGGATTACCATACTTTTCATGTCTTTAACTATTTTGCACCACTTGAGCTAAACCATCCCACATGTAACCAAACTCGGGTAAGTATGTATTCATGCTGAGCCATTCTCCAGTCTTCTATGTGCAAAATATTTGGTCGTGCCTTGGATATTGGCAGGAACTCTTCATTTTAAATCCGTCCTCACCGAATGTTTTTACTCAGGGTGAGGAAAAGTATAGGCGTGGGGGTATGTGTTGACACGAGATTTACGCATATTTTAACCCTTAAAACCAGGCAAAAGGTAGGGTAAGATGATGATTTAAACCCTAATCGTGCTCATTTATGCTATTATTTTCATATACTTTACATGTCAACACATTTTGCAGGAAAGTACATAAAAGGAAAAACACTAGAAAATCACTAAAAGAGCATCCGACTCACTAGTGGGCGATCCACCAACTGGTAGGCAGCACAATGACATGGGCCAGGAGGGCCCACTGACCAACCAAGCCCACCAAGTTGGCTGGTCCACATCTCTACCACCTTCGACCCAAGCTACAAACCAACTTAACCAAGTTAAGGAGATTTAGCCGCCCAGCCAAGTTAGCTCCTTCCTAAGTGGTGCACATGCGTGGACTCAGCTTCACGCCAAAAGGGAAAGATCTTGGCCATCCACACTTGGCCGGCTAACCCATCAATGCTCCCTGGCCAATCATGTGTCCCTCTCTCCACCGGCCTTCAGTCGTAGTCACGCATGGATGACACCTAGCCGGCCGGCCCAACTGATCTTAGCCAGCTGGCCAAGTGTATAAATAAGGGGTACCACCTCTTATTCAAGAACTCAACCCCAACCAATCACTCCATCACACCACTCCACTCTTGAATAAGTCCTATGGTAGTATAGTAATGCTGGAGTCACTAGTAGCCCAGTAGGGTAGTAGGAGAAGAGTCGGCTTACGTGCCAACAGGTTTCAGAGTCTTCCTCTTTGGTATCCCGGTATGTGCTAAGCTCTATGGACCTAATTTACCTCGTAAGAGCAAATTATCATTTCAATAAAGTGGTCATTATCTAGTATCTTGTTATCTTTTTCGTGGATTAACATAGGACCTGACTAGTAGTACCCGCATGTCCTATAGTGGAAGGGCTGAGCTACCCTCGAGTGTCTTTGTTGTATAACTATTACAAGCCTTAGCTTTGGGGATATACATACTTCAGGCTTTGCAGCTAGTGCTTAATCCTGATTCACCGCTTTTAATCATATGTGTCAGAGCTTATACTCTTATAGTAATGCACGACTATAAGGTGTTATCTAGGGATCCTTTGAAATTAGTCCACCCACATCCTTGTGAGTTAGGCTAAATTGGTGACAACTATTAGTCTGGCTTCCATAAAAATGGTTATTAGTGTGTTGAGTTTCACTTTCACAGATAGATATCATTTTACTCTACTTAGAAAAGAACAAGACCACTATTCGGAAACCACTCGCTCCTACTCCTACCAACTATAGACTCCTAGCTAGCTATTTACCAATGGAACTTACAGCGCCTTGTTCCAGAGAGTCGGGAGATAAGTTGTTAACTAGTTAAGTTGATATTTCTAAGCCATAAAGCTTCTTGAGGACAAATACGATACCCTAGAATACTCCAAGGTGATGCCACGCGATGATTTTTGTTTGCTTATAGATAACTATTTGTAAGGCATAAGAATTGTCAACACCAATGCAGGGCCAATGCGCCCTTGGGTTGTCTTGGCCAAAGGGCACCCTTGCCACGGTGGCGCGCATGCTCACCTCCTCCATGCAAAGCAATAGTAGTCGACGGTGAGGTAGCAACGGTAACGACGACACATGTGCGACTCCTCTTCGGTATGGTCGCGGTAAATGACAAATGATGACGACGAGGCAACAGCTATGGCGGTGCACCGACAAGAGGAGGTGGCTCATGCGGTCTTCCCTAGCTCCCTTTATCGTGCATGGTGCCGAGTCCACTTCACCATGACACGCACATTGAGACCGAGTTGGCCGCTGTGCCTAGCTTTCCTTTTGGAATATTACATCAATAATGTGGAAAATCTAGTATTGGCTACGTTGTGGATATCCTAAGATCACTTTTCGCTCGCAAGAATCAGATTTATAGGGTCGTATGGAATTACACCTTGAAAATCGTAATTCTAAACATGACAATGAATGAACCATTATGTACCATACTGCCAGATTACGATCCTATATAAGATAAGGATTAAAATGGTCCAATAAGATAGCAAGATTCTAAAATACAAAATGCCAACGTGATAGCCTTGTACTCAGCACTTTAAGGTCTAAACTCTTACCAACTGCTACATGAGCCACCTCTAGATTGGTTGTAATTGATGATTTTTTATTCTAGTATGAGCGTTTGTGTGAATAAATTAAATACTGATAAATAAATAAATTATTTTAAAAAATTATTTTCATAAGCTATAAGTTATACACTGTAAATCAAAAGAACGAGAGTTTGGTTTTGCTTTTGCTCCGCCAGCTTGCCCGTGGGAGGCACGTGGGAGGCAGAGGAAGCCGTGCATGCGTATCATCATTTCTCGTTACCTTTGTTGTCTCTCTGCGCGTCACTGTGCCTATCGTCCTGACTCATCTGTCCTTTCAATGAGGTACTTGGGTACCTCTTGGTGTCCGTTTCCTTCCAGATGATATGCGCATGCACATGGCGGTGTTGGTCAATGACACATGATGTATTTACTGTATTATCTTTCTGTAGCATAAGTAGACGAACAAACTTACTTCCACCCTCTTTTGTGGTGTTAGAAAATAAGCTTGCTTTTTAAAAATGTTTAGGATAAGCATGTGTCTATATTTGAAATTTATGTCTTATAATTTATGATTTCTCTCGAATAAATAAATAAAACGGCTTTGAAGCGACTTATCATACTAGTTCTATAGAATTGACTTATCAACTTTAGATTTATTCACATAAATACTCGTATTAAAATCATAAAGTATAATCATAAATCATGCACCACGGTGTAAAAACGAACGATACCACTTATTCCGTAAAAAGAGTTTTTTGACACCCACTCTCAGTATGGTAGCAGCGACAGGAAAAGCATGTAACCGACCGAGGTCTTTGGAGTTCGAGTATGACTCCTAGACTCACATCCCCGTGAGCTCAAACTTCGGAAGGTAGCCTTTCTGTGATTTATGGCTTACTTTTTTTTGGAATAAATATTTGAAATGATTTATCTTTTTATGGGACTGATTTTGGTGTCGCCTAACCGATTGTTGGTCATGCTTCCACAATGGCTTCTACATTAAAATTGAAATTCCATTATAGCACTTGTTAAATTTTTCTGAGTTATTAACTAAAGTAAAGTAAAGAAAAATAAGAAAAAATAAAAATACCGTTACATTTTCACAGAACAATGAAAAGTAAAAAAAGTAAAAAAAAATCAAAATTAATATCTTTAAAAACGATTTATCGATATTTAATTTATTCACATAAGTACTCATATTAGAATTAAAATCACTAACCGTAACCACGGTCATCACCGCAACTCTAAAGAATACGCGCACAAGGATATTGTTTTCTACTTTCAAAGACACAGTGCTCTTCGATATGCCCGAATCCAGCCAGGAAGTTATTTTTATTTAATCATTTCAAGGTTTATTCGTCCTAAGCACATTTTTTCTAGGGGATCTTTCCGTGCACATGTTAATCTTCCTTTCATCTTTTGACGCAACAAAAGTGCATGTTTTTTAGAAATAAGTTCATCTCACGCCTTGAATTATTGCGTTTATCTAGAAATCAACCCTACCAAATAGTGGCGAATCTAAAAATTTCAAAATAGATATTCAAAATTACAAAATATTATTCAATAGAAAATATAAAAATCCACAATAGCAAATATTAAAGTAAAATTGTTCTTACTAAAGACAATATCTCAAATAATGTAAAATAATTAAAAAAATTACAAATTACAAATTTACTCAATGATTTGCATGTTATCATATATCCTTCATGATTGAAAGATTACAACTAGTTCCATTAATATGTAATTCCACTTAGTTCCCATTGTTCCTTTTTAAACTATCTGTATTCACTATTCACATTCAAGATATTGAAAATTGACTTGAAACCATTTTTTTCATACCTGTCAAATACTTGGTATTTATACACAGAATCACAGTTAAGAGCACTAGAAGGACACAAATCAACACATGGATTTTTAGCCTTTTGTGATTGTTGGAAAAAGATGTAAATTAGTAAAAAAAATCTGCACTTACTAACACAAAGAAGAATCACAAAATTCATCGATTTTATGTTTTTAGTAAAACAAGACCTTAAAAAAATTTTGTCTACCAACTACTTTAGAGTTAGTTACAGAAATGAGACCTTTCATTTCAATTTCAATGACAGCATGCAGTTGGTGTTTTATAATTTAGAAGCATGTGATGTGTAAACACACAAGATTCGACAAGAGGAGCTGCTGAGCTACTTAAATATTAGATAATCAACATAAATTGTCCATCTAAATGGTTTCTGAATGAGAAGAAGATCAAGAGAGACACACTGACATCTAACAAGAGAAAACTGGTAACTAACCATGTCACGAAGTCCTAACATGCATCAAGAATGTCTCAAACACAATATTTTCTTGATAAAGACATATTCACTATTCATATTCAGGATAGTGAAAGTTGGCTTAAAATCATTTGTTCACACATGTGAAAATACTTGGCATTTGTTCATAGAACCACAGGTAGGAGGTGGAGAATATAGATTTCAATTCATAAGCAATAATTCGCCTACTACTAATGACCTTATTTCACATATTCATAGTAAAGTACTCAGATAAAGGCATGATATGAAGGCTATGAAGCTCAGTAGCTCACACCTCTTGGTGTCCGTTTCCTTCCAGATGATATGCGCATGCACATGGCGGTGTTGGACTGTTGGATACTTGGACCCACTCAAACTAGTAAAGAGTATGCAGCTTGCTAGATAGTGTATTAGTTAGTGCAGTTGTCTAGTACTACTGTACTGTTCTTAAAAAAGGGTACTACAGTATGTGTTCTAAAAAAAAGTACTACTGTATGTAGCACAACAATCTGAATAGTATGTGTTGTGTATGTAGCGCAACAATCTGAATAGTATGTATTCTACATCTAAAAAAAAGTACTACAGTATGTGTTATAAAAAAAAGTACTACTGTATGTAGCGCAACAATCTGAATAGTATGTGTTCTGTATGTAGCGCAACAATCTGAAAAGCATGTGTTCTACATCTAAAAAATAGTACTACAGTATGTGTTCTAGTAACTCAGATCCAACCACTCCGTCCGTCAGGTTAACACTCAAAAAGGCTGGAACTCGATCAGCTCGGTTTCAATTTGTAAGAGAGGTTAGGTGCATGCATGCAAGTATGCAACATGCAAAGCTGGTGCTGACGGTGCACGTACGTTGCGCTGTTGACAGTAGTAATCAACTTCTGCAGGACGACGATGACGTTAGCATGTGGGTTCTGTATGATTAATTTCACAGGCAAATGCCGATCTTCCGGTGTATCAGTCTGTTTGTTACTAAGTTCAAAACCCACAGTACCAAGGAGATATTAAATTAAAAAAAAGCAAATAATATTGGACCATACCTATTATTATTAAATAGCATATTATAACCGCTCACTCAATTTTTCAGCATTAAAATAAAGATATAGGATGAAAATATTGTAATAACTGCATCTTTAATCTTTATAATGAACTTATATTGTGGGACGACGCTTTATAAGAACAGTGACAGATTACAGGACGGATGGAGTTTTAGGGCTTATTTATATTGGTTTTAGCTGATATCTTTTTACTACGACTGATGAATAGTAGTAACTGATAGAAATGACTGGTGAATACTAGTGCATTATGTAAGAAACATAGAGTAATGAAAGGTACTACAACGTTCAGACTACCATATAATTTATGGAATTGTGATACAATAAAAATACAAAGTACGTTACAATATATAAAATCGTATATTGTAGTGGGTGATAAATAGTAGTAGTTGATAGAAATAGCTTATAAAAACTGTATCGTTCATACTGACTTCAATTTCGAGAAGAAAAAATCAAAAACAAAATCTAATATAAACAAACCCTTAATTGATTTAGAGGCCGTGGTACAATCTATCTCATGAGCTGCTCCCAATCAGCGAGCAAGCGAATTGAATAATTGGATTTGGCATCATTACTCGGAAGATTTTAAGAAAGGAGACTACCTGGAAGGAGCTAAACGAGGAGAGACAGCACGTGATTTCGTCCATAAAAAGAGAAAAAGTGAGATCTGCAACACTTCGCTCAAAAATGCGGTCACACCGTCCTTTAAAGACCAAAAGATGATGGTCCTGTTGAGTATGGATAAGAAGCTACGTAGTTACTACAATCTTGAATGGGGGATTGCATATCGATCCTTGCTTTAGTGCATGGCTTTGTGTCCTTGCTAGTGTCGATGAACGACATGTAGTGCTACAAGCCTATCCAACGGTTGCACAATTACACCATCCACAAGTAATACGGACAAACTGATCTTAGAGAATAACCTAATGGTGTATCACATTGTCTCTGATGACTAGATTTCGATTTTTATAAATATATTGGATGAGTTATTTGTGTGGATAGTCCAATTTAAAATAATTGCGCTAGCCGGTTGTTCCTGTCTTTAAAAAAAGTAAGTAATACGAGGCTAAAGTACACATATTTCATACCTAAGCGCATGAGAACATAATAAAGTACACACGTTTATAACAAAAGAAAGGGAGTTAGGCTAACTAGGATGGACAGGTCGCTAGACTCCCTTTTTTTCCTGGTTGACTTGAGCCCTAACCTAGGCTCGACTTGAGCCAAGTTTGTAGGGTTAGGATAGATCATGTCCAATATGCTTTATTTTGGCTCTGACTTTTTACTGAACAGATTTTAAAAAAACAAATACATCTTCACGGATGGTAACTAAAATAAAAAAGAAAGAAGGAAAAAGAAAGAAAAAAAGAAAATGATGTAGAAAAAAGAAAAAAGTGGAAAAATGAAAATAGGCTAATGGTGGGTGACGTCAATGGCTATGGACAAAAATGACGTAGCAGTGGCGGGAGATGGGGTGGCGATGGCTAAAGAAGACGGTGGAGGGAGAAGGGCGATGGCGGGTGGAGGAGGTGGAGGCGAAGGAGACAGAGGAGGCCGGAGGCGAAGGTGGCACGAGGCCGGAGGTGGTAGTGTGCTGGAAGGACGAGTAGGAGTAAAGAAGTCACTACACAAAATAATTTTTTAGAGATGTTTTTTGTTTTCACGCTTTTATATTTGTCTGTTAAGTTCAGAACATGTGATGTGTAGAGACATATCTTAAGACCTTTTCAAGTCGTCATATGCTGCTACAGTACTTTTTCTATCTGGCGCGCGTGGCAAAATTCCCAATCCGCATCGCCCAAATCTCTTCCTCCGCGTGCGCTGCCTCCTTTCCCTCCTCGTCGATGCCTCCTCCTACCTCCTGCGCCGCTGGCTCCTCTCGTCACCTCCGCCGCCTCCTCCTCTCCCTCCGCTGCTGCCGACTCCTTCCATCACCTCCGCTGCTGTTGGGCGCGAAAGGATGGCACCTTTGGGTGTTTGGGGATGTTAGGAATCTCTTGGGTTTATGAGCGTAGTAGTAATTAACTGCAGATTAATTAGGTGTCGTCCTAGAACAGGATTGGTGTGTGAAGGGCAGGTTCTTGTAGTGCTGGGATAGTGGGATGTACTCCAAAAAGTTTTGATCATAACACATAATTAGAGTACGGTTAATTTTGAGATGAGCATAACACATAGCTATGATTTATTAGGCACTAATAATTGATTAGTAGAATTTTCTATCATAAATAGCATTGCAGGTTATAATCTCTGTATTTGTTTGTTCTTTTAGTTACCAAGCCTTCTTGAATGAACTTCCTTCGTTATCTACATATAATCTACAAGTGTTTTGGTTTCTCTTCAGGTAGTGCTTGACTTGGATGAGACTTTAGTTTGCGCATATGAGTCCTCGAGCCTTCGTGCTACTTTGCAGACCCAGCTATAGCAGCAGGATTGCATTGCTTTGACACGGAGTGCATATCCGTTGATAAGGCAAGTAGGCAACCATCTTGTGTTTTGCTATTCCGATGGTCAAGGATGATGTAGAAGTGGTTGCCTCCAGGAGCCTGTTCGACTTCGACTTCGCTGGGCACTCGACTTGACAAGCATCCCCACGTTGGAGGGCAGAGCAACAGTGGTCGAAGACTACATGAGGCGTTAAGGTAAAAAATTGGACGACATGAAGTCCATCTCTCATCTGGACCTTCATTTAGGAAAGACATTAACTTGGTTTGGTTCTAGAATGTGGTGATTGCAGAATTACTGAAAGCTTTCTGTTGAAATATTATTCTGCCCCCATGCAAGAAAGTGTCAAAATGCATTGGGTTTAGATATTGTGAGCTACTTCATGATTCTGCAGTTGTTGCATTCTTTGTGAGAAGATGTTAACCAATTAGGCCAACAAGTGTCCATGCTCTATTCTGCCCCCATGCAAGAAAGTGTCAAAATGCATTGGGTTTAGATATTGTGAGCTACTTCATGATTCTGCAGTTGTTGCATTCTTTGTGAGAAGATGTTAACCAATTAGGCCAACAAGTGTCCATGCTCTATTCTGCCCCCATGCAAGAAAGTTTCAAAATGCATTGGGTTTAGATATTGTGAGCTACTTCATGATTCTGCAGTTGTTGCATTCTTTGTGAGAAGAGGTTAACCAATTAGGCCAATAAGTGTTCATGCTCTGTTTTCACTGTTCAGTGACAGTAATGATTAGCAATGCTAAGAACCTTCTGCACAAAACTATTTCTAAATGTGTCTCCAATCCTTGACATTCACCTATGTTTGTTGATAGGCTCCTATTGAAATGCCTAAAAGCTTCAAGTTGTACTGCTCAATATATTTGCCAAAATTCTGTAGTGACACCATATTATTCAAGGTTGTTGTTGTTGCTTGCTAGTTGGAATTATTTTGGAAAGCTGATAGGTAATGTCAATTCATTGTTTCAACTAAGTGATGCCTGGGTGAGCAGAATATTTTTTGCAGCATGTATATGTTTACTTGTTAATTCACTAGACTTGGAGCAAGATAGGAATACCTGTTAATACAGAAGTTTAGATTTTTTTTTCGTTCTTCTTTTGTTAGATTTAGCTGTATAAATCTCGTGTGATGCAGATGAGAAACCTTTTTGCTATCCACAATGCGGAACTAGTAACATGGTCCTTTTCTTGCCATGCTGAATCTCAAGGGTTCCTGATGTAGTTCACTTGCTATCCATGAGATGGAGAGGAGGCTTCCAGTGTCTTCGTGATGTTAGTATAGCTTCCCTTGAAAACCTAAGACACATTTTTCTATTTTTTTCAATATCGTTCACCTAGACTTGTGCTTAGTATAGCTTCGTCGATTTGTGCTTTAGTGGCTAGCTATATTTATTCTAAAGTCATAACAAGATTCAAAATCTTGGAGCTTAACTTTGAGCCTGGACTGATAGCAGAGGAAAGATTTTGTAAACAAAGGATGTGATGCAGTAGACCTGCTGTGTCTTAAGCTCTTTGATAGATGGACATTGCTCAAAAATAAGAATCTGCAGGTAATATATATCAAACTGTTTTCCTTGTAAATCTTCAATGCTTTAACATAAAATTGATGCAATTCGGCTTAGTAAATAGCTATGATGTCTGACGGAACTCTGTAGTGATTAAGCAATAGCAGCCAATGCTGCAGCAGAGTAATCATCAAGTATAGTTAGTTCGTAGTTGATGTATCTTCTCAAACAGTATAGTTTTGTAAGTGTTACTATGAGCCAAGAACCTTTGTAAGCAACTAAACACTATCACTTCCTTGATCGTTCAGTGAATATGGGTTTATCAACTTAGTATTTTTTTTTTGACATCGCTAACATATTGTTCGACCTTGAATTGTAGAGCATAGTTATATACATGCATGCAACAAACCCTTGATGGTACTTGATAATTCAAAAAAGGTGGGTCCCATTTTAATTCCCGTGCTAGCAGTTTCTGGATTCTGGAAAGGGTAAGAAAACCTTCTATAATTTTATTAAGTTAGCCAATATTCCTTTTTGTGAGGAAATATTCTTCTAATTTCATCACGTAAACAGTATGCTATATTTTTCAAAAGAATTTACGTCTGGTGCATTTATTGTGCTTTTGGCATGACTTTTTCTGCAATATGTTTTTTCGAGGTTTTTTTTGCAGGATAATGAAAGACTAAAGACAATATATGTGAAGATGGGGAAGCTGATGTACTAGTATCTGCATGTAGAAAGCTTATAAATAGATTCCAACTAGTTAGAAAAAAATTATGAGAATTTGTAGGATTTTTTCCCAGTACGTTTGCACTTTTTATATGGATGTATAATTCAATTGTAATGTCCACTTGTTCTTAAATAATATAATTATTTTTCCTGCAATGCATGCGTTGCTCTACTGTTTTAGTTTGTCATAGTGACAATACGATATGCATATGAATTGATTTAATTACATCGATGTGAAAAATGTTATTTTCTCATAACAAAAGGAAGATGTCTCCATGTTTCTTAGCACGTAACAAACCAACTCTACATTAATAAAGGCATGTTGTAATTGCCTATATCAAAACGTCTCTACAAGCATAGATACATGCTTAACATTGTCTCTCTATAATCCTTGACATGATCTATGGAGAGATGCTCCAAGGATGTTTTATAAAATGACTTTAGAAACTTCAAAAGATGATTTAAAATATCTCTAGCACATGGAATGTCTCTATAAAGTTTTTCTATTGTAGTGAGTAGAAGTGGTTTCTTGAAATCGGATGTTTAAAATGGCTTCTAACTTATGACAATCTAACTAACAACTCGCAATCTCTTACTCTAACACGTCAGTAGATGTAGGAAAGCATGATATGCTCTCTCGAGGCCTTCTCCGATGAAAAAGAAGGAAAAAATACGAGTAATAATCAAAAGTTTCCATCCACGGAATGAAGCACAAATACGAGTGTGGGTCCATCCACGGAATCAAACGTTCCTATTAAGTCAAAATTAGGAAAATTCTGCCCCAATATATGGATCACAGTCTTATTTTGCTTTAATCCACTACTTCACTTCGATGTGCTAGCTCAACTAGGATATAATAAGATCTAGTTTTGCTAAAGACTCAATTTTTTAATATTAAGAAATAACACTCTCACCTATTTTTCACAAAACTCAAAACAAATATCATGGGATAACTAAAAAACGATTTTAACGAAAAAGTTTGTCATTCAATGATGTTCTAACTAATTAACAGCTTAAAATCTGTATTTTTATAACTTAGACAGCATAGGCTTTCAGAAAATCCACCAGTAAAGCCCATCGTGCAAGCACTTAGCACTTAAGACGGTACGGCACAACAAGCTACAAGGACTCCATACAACTGTTCAAAAGTACTGTACCTTTTAGCTGATTATCAGAGAGGTTAGAGGAGTAAGAAATATTTATGTTAAAAAGTTACTTTATTCAAAGCAGCTTTTACAGTAATTTTTACAAATAATTTATAAAAAATACCTTAGAAGCCGCTTCATTCTAAAAATAGCTTCCAAAAGCAAATAAAAAACACAAACAAAAGTTGTTTGTAACGGATCCAAAATTTCACCCGCTACATGGTAGGACACGTGGGCCTTGATGATTAAATTGCCAACTGTACGTCTGAGAGATTTATCAGGACAGATCCTTACATCCACTCTCCTTTTGTCACCTGTACACGAATTTGCTCTCTTTATTACTGGACTTAACTACAAAGCTACTAGTCCTACTTATTAGTGTTAAATAGATCGAAACTTTTTTTTTCACATTCTTGCTGTAACATCGTACAAACGGCCGAATACTAGGTAGTTATGGTTAGGTTAGATAAAAAAAAACCATTCATCTACTAACCGCACTACGTACATATTGTTGAGAAACCCTCACGGCAACCACCCAAGAGATTTCTCTGCTAAGTACAAGAACGAATCAATCACAAAGCGACTGAATAATAGATTGAACACGAGAGAGGTAGAGAGAACTCTGGTCTTTCTTTATTGCTTCAATTCAATGGGGTACAAAATCAGCCATATGGCTCTCTATTTATAGGGGGTGGGATGAGGTGCCCAATATGGATAGGGACTCGTTTAAACGGAAAGAATCCGTTTAAACGGAAACCCTTATCCCTGATTTCCTAATACTCCCCCTTGGGCACTCATCCGACATACTCATGCCTCGTTAAAACTCCATAAAAACCCAGTAGGAAAAATTTGGAGAAAGAGTACATGATGTATGTTATGCCGCGATTGCACGAATTGCCTTATTAAAAACTTTGGTCGAGAAACTTCAGGAAACTCGTCAAGGGAAAAAGAGTACAATTCACCCAACTTCATTCAGCCTTCAGGACTTTTATTCTTTGGGTACTTGATCTTCAGGATCAAGATTCACTAACGAGCTTGAGATAATTCTCCCCCTAAATTCTGCACTTCTCTAAGTCTCATCATACCAATCCCTCGCACGCACCTTTCAAAACTAGATGCGGGGAGGGACTTTGTGAATAAATCTGCTAGATTTTCACAAGACTTAGTGTGTAGTACTTTAATCTCGTCCATCTTTTGCAATTCATGAGCATAGAAGAACTTGGGGTTGATATGCTTTGTGAGATTACTCTTCACATAGCCCGTTTGTATTTGTGAACGCAAGCGCATTATCTTCATAGATAATAGTGGGGTTTGCACAATGTTCATCCCACATGATCGCTGGATGTGGTGAACCATTCGGCGAGCAAGCGCATTCACGCACGGCTTCATACAGCGCTATTATTTCGAGTGGTTCGCCGAGGTAGCTACAAGGCTTTGCTTAGACGATTTCCAGAAATTGCGCTCCACCACACAGAATACATAGTCTGCTTGTGACTTTGCGGTATGCGGGTCGACAGTACCCAGATCTCGCATAGCCAATCAAGTTCAGATCTTGATTCTTTCAGAAACAATCCAAGGTCCTTGCTTCCTTGGAGATATCGGAAGATATCCTTTATGCCCCGCCAATGCCTTTGGTGGGCTCTGCACTATACCTTGCTAATGATTCACGGCAAAGGCAATATCCGGTCTAGTGCAGTTTGCTAAGTACATGAGTGCTCCAACTGCACTCAAGTATGGGAATTCCGGTCCCGTGACTTCTCCCCTCTTCCCTAGGTCGGAAAGGATCTTTTCTTTCAGAAAGATCTCCGATCATCGGTATTTTTGATGGGAATGCTTTCTCAAAGCCGAATCTTTCTAGCACCTTCTGGGTGTAGGTCGACTGATGTACCAAGATTCCTCCAGAGACATGCTCAAGCTGCAGGCTTAAGCAAAACTTGGTCTTACCTAAATCTTTCATTTCAAATTCTGACTCAAGTAGGAGCTTGCTTCTTTTATGTCTTCCACTGTCCCGATGATATTCAGATCATCTACATATACTGAGATTATACGTAATCCATTCAGGATCGCCAGATAAATACACAAGGACAATCTTCATTGTTCATGTAGCCTTTCTTGCAGAGAAAGTCGCTTAAGCGATTATACCACATTCTGCCAGATTGCTTCAGTCCATATAGGGACTTTCTAAGCTTCACACTATACAGATTTCTATTTGCTCTGTCTTGGTTCGGGAGAGATATTCCTTCAGGGACTTTCATATAAATCTCCGAATCCAAGTTACCATAAAGGTATGCAGTCACAACATCCATCAATTTCATTTCTAAATTCAAGTTCACTGCCATTGAGATCAAGTATCTAAAGGTAATTCCACTCATGACCGGGGAGTAGGTTTCTTCATAATCAACTCCAGACGTTGAGTGAAACCTTGTGCTACCAGGCTTGCTTTGTATCTCACTACTTCGTTTTTTTCATTTCTCTTTCGAACAAATACCCACTTGTGCCCTACAGGGTGCACATGGGGAGGAGTGCGATACGGGCCCAAACACTTCTCTTTGTTCAGAGATAGCAATTCGGTTGCTATTGCCTTCTTTCAATCTTCCCAATCTGATCTTTTCTTACATTCAATGAGCGATGCAGTGCTCGGGATCAAGATCAATGATTGTGGTAATTTTCTTTTGAAGTAGATATCGACATTGGATGTTGTCCTGTTCAGGGACTCTCCCGTGTGCACATAATTTATAGTTATTTCTTCATGAGTTGCTTCTTCTGGAGCTTCATCTTGCGCATCACTTCTTTCAATTGCGGTACCAAGTCCCTTTAGTTTTTCTGCTCCGATGTGTGCGCACACATACATGCCGACGGGATATTCAGATCCGTATGCCCTCATCGAGGTGTCATACTTGTGCCAGTCTCAACCGCTCCCCTTCTCATTCTGGGAGACTTCGGTGATCGGCTGTGATAAGTCCTTCTTATCCTTTTTCGCCAGGCGTCCCCGGTTACTTTGGATTCAAGGGGCCGGAGTTCTCGTCCTTTTATTCTGAGGCCTTTGGACGGGATTAGGATACCTTCAATTTTCTTTGGTATTTCAACCTCTCCGTGCATTGCGTGCGTGCACATGCGACTTAGTCACGCTCTTCAAATCACTAAAGTGATCAGCGCTTGATTTGCTAATGCTTGCAAATCGATGATCTTCCGACCTTTTTTCGCCATTAGTGCGCGGGTCATGTGCAGGAATTCCGTGGCTTCCCACGTAATTTCGACATTTTTCATCAACGGTTGATTTCTCCCTAATGTCGGAAAATTATCCTCATCAAAAATGCAACAACGGCTGGCAAGATGCAAATCTCGCGACATGGGTTCCAAATACCGATTATAGATGCGCCTCATAACCAACGATATCCCGCCTTACGGAGAGGGCCCATTGCGCTTGTCATGAGGGGGTATAGGTATATAAACCTTGCATCCAAACCTCCTGAGATGAGAAATTTTTGGTGGTGACCCTTGCGCTAGTTGCATAGGTGAATGGATGTTGTAGGCCGAGGGTCTAAAGTTGATGAGATTTGCTGCATGTAAGATTGCGTGTCCCCAACATGTAGCTGGCAAATTACAATTCTGCAAAAGTGGTCGGGCAATAAATTTAATTCCCTCTGCCAAACCATTCTGGGTATGGACATGCGGTACCGAATGCTCAACTGCAATCCCCATCGCTATGCAATAATCATCAAATGCCTTTGAAGTAAATTCTCCGGCATTGTCCATTCTAATGGACTTGATGCGATGATCAGTGAACACATTTCTGATGCGAGATCAATTTGGCGAAAGCATGGTTTCTTGTCGATAATAAACCCATATATGACCACTTTGAGGAAGCATCAATGAGCACCATGAAATACCTAAATGGCCCTGAGATGGGCTGGATAGGACCGCAAATGTCTCCTGGATACGCCCAGAATGCAGGACTTCATCCTCACTTTTGAGTGGAGGGTCTAGTGATTAATTTCACGGTGGCACATGCAGGCACACAAAATCTTCAGATTCGGAAATTCTTCACATTAATATTATGCCCGTGAGAATTGTTAATTATATTTCTCATCATCCTAAGACTGGTGGCCTAATCTGTCATGCCATAAATGTAATAGTTCGAGCTTCTAAATACCGCTCTTCGTATCGATTATACGCTGCAGCGCTTTAATGTTGGTATAATATAGCCCAGCTTTCTAGTGAAGGAAGTTTTTCTAATACCCTTTGCCATTCTCTTCGTGCTTCGTGATGAGTAGGTATTCCTTACCGTACTCTTCTTCAGTCTCAACGTGGAAACCATTTGCGCGAATATCTTTAAAGCTTAAGAGAGTTCTAGTCGAACTGGGTACAATAATGCGCCTTCAATGACCAAAGTTGTGCCCATGGAAGTATAATTGTGGCTCTTCCGAACCAATTATACATGCATCGCTTCGCGATTGTCGTAAGATCGCCATTGCTCTTACGAATCGATCAAAATACTTAGTCTCTCTTAAGATGGTATTCGTGGTACCACTGTCGGCAAGGCATACTTCCTCCATAGGGCGCCACACGTGCTCTAATATAAGGTATTTTATTAATATGTATTAAAATACATACATCACGTAAATAAAACACATAAATATTAGAACATATCATGCCATTGTAAACTGAATAAATGAATGAATTATTCCAAAATCATCCAACCATTATGAGAAAATAAAACTAGAGTACCATTCATGCAAGATCTAACTTGTCCATTTAATGCAAAATAAATGACAATTAACGTCTCATGCATTCTGTGCATCAGACGGAATCAACTAGAAAATCGTTGACTTCTTCGGCTATCTTTTCAGGCGTGATGTTCTCTTCGAGAGAAATCATGGAGGTGGCTGCCTCTAAGTCGTAAGGGGGTGCTGCTGCTGGGATGGATTCAACCTCCATCATTTCAGGCAGCGGCTCATGATGCTCCCCATCAACAGCTGCAAAGTGAGCTTCAGGCTGCCCTTTGCCATTGTTCTTCTGGGCTTGGTGGGCATCAATGACATGTTGCGGTGCTTTACAGATCCGCGACCAATGTCCCCACTTGCCACACTTGTAGCAACCTTGGTTCTGCTGGCCATAGGTTTTGCCACTCTCCTTAGCCCTTTTGTTATTTGGAGCATCTGACTTGCCTTTCTGGGCAACGGCCTTACCCTTCTTCCCCCTTCTTTTCATCAAGGGCTTTCGCACCTTGTAGCTCCCAGCATTGGCTTCACGGCCAGCGGAGCTCCCCAATGGCTGAGTGACGTAATTCTTGCAGAGAAATTCGTCCTGAGCCTCCGCTACCTGCATCATATCAATCAATTCGGCGTATTCCTTGTAGCCGTCTTGACGATAGTTGCGGACGGATTGCACAGCATTGGGGTGAAAGGTGGATATGGTCTTCTCAATCTTCTGCTCATCTGTGATCTGCTTGCCACAGAGATGAAGATTGGTACAAATTCTGTGCAAGGCAGAATTGTACTCCCCGACCGTCTTGAAATCGGCAAACCTCAGTCCAATCCACTCCTGCTCTGCTTGAGGAAGAATGGTGTACTTTAGCCTCTCAAACCGCTTCTTGAGTGCGGTCCAGAGTGCTAGCGCGTTTTTCTCCACCATATACTCATTCTTGAGAGTAATGCAGAGGTGGTGCCTGAGAAAATGAAGTGCCTAATTATTTTCCTCAGGTGTAGGTTTGGCGTCATGCCGTCCGCCAATCCCAATAGCTGCGCGGAGCTTCCTGGCTCCAAGTACTATCTCGACATCGGATGCCCACGTCAGATAGTTCTTGCCATGCTGGGCAAGCTCCTCGAACTCCCGATTCGTGATGCCAGTCATCTACATGTGATGAATGGGACATATAAGTTTATTTCAGGTAAACATGCATGAAATTATTTACTGCAGGTAAATAAATGTTACAATAAATTCTCGTAATGTTTCATAAATTTCTATGCATTTTTCATAATTTACTACTAATTTTCAGTGATTAAAAGCAATTAAACAATTACAATTAATCAAAACAGTAAATAATTGCAGAAAATACATAAAACAATAATGGCACAAATAAACAAGCTTCAAATGCTGGAAATAATGCAAAATTCGGGTTCCCGAGACCCTTTTATGCTAGAATACAAAATTCCAGCAAATTTTGCATTTTCTGGGGGTCTATACGCAAAATTTTCAATTCGGAGAAAATTTTACATAATTTCCAGTTCTATCGGGGATTTTTCTGCAAATAACCGGCCGGGCCACCTTTTTTTTCCGCCGCCAGCCTCTTTCCCCGCGCCCATCTCCCTTTTTTCGCCCAATTGCGGCCGCCCACCAGTGGACTCAAGGGGCGGGTAGGGTTTCCTACCCCACACCGAGTGGCGGCGGCCGCGTTAGGTCGGGCGCGCTGGGCCTAGGCGACGGTGCGCGCGCAGGCGATGCGGAGGCGGCAGCTTTGGTGGCGACGCGCGCGAGGCGCAGCATGGGAGGTGGCCGGCCGCGGGCGACGGCGGCCGGAGGTGGGCGGCGCGCGGCGCGCAGCCGGCAGCGCCATGCGGGGCGGGCGAGGCGGCGCGCGCAGCGAGTAGCGGCGGTGGCCATGCGGGCCGGCCGGCGCACGCGCGCAGCGAGTGGCGCGAGCGCCGCGAGGCGCCGCGCTGCTGCGAGTCGCGCGGCCGCGCGCCGCCGTGAAGGAGCCGAGGCGCCGGCCGGTGGTTGAGCGCGGACGCGAAGCGCGCGCATGCGGGCGAAGAGGCCGCCGCGGCGGCGCGCGCCGAGGGGCAGCGGCAGCGCCATGCGGGCGCGCGGAGGCCGGGCGCGCGAGCGCGCATGCAGCGCGACGCGGGAGCCGAGGCGGTGAGGTGACACGCCGCTCGGCGCTGGCGTGGCGACGACGGCGGTGCCTCGTCGCGGGAGGCGGCGGTCAGATGCGCGAACGTGAGGCCGTGGCCAACCAAACAGAAAAGGCAATGCAAAAGAAATTTTGTTTCTCATCTACGATGCAATCAACATCTACCCGCTTGATAATCTACCGATCGACATTGTGTCGGCGATTTCGTGTCCGCCGCGTAGATTAGGCGGATTTGCATCGCTTTCTCTGAGGCAATCAACATCTACCCGCTTCACACCCACCGATCGACATTGTGCCGGCGACTTCAAGTCACCATGTAGATTAGGGATTTGCACCGTAGAAAATCAATCTAGAACGCGAAGAAAAGCAAATTCAAAGCGATCTAGAAAACCAATCTATTAAGTGCTTCGATGATTACCTTGTTCACCGGAGCGTAGTCGTGCCGATAACGTGTTGAGAAACCCTCGCCGCGACTACCCAAGAGATTTCTCCGCTAAGTACAAGAACGAATCAATCACAAAGCGTACGAATAATAGATTGAACACGAGAGAGGTAGAGAGAACTCCCGGTCTTTCTTTATTGCTTCAATTCAATGGGGTACAAAATCAGCCATATGGCTCTCTATTTATAGGGGTGGGATGAGGTGCCCAATATTGATAGGGACTCGCTTAAACGGAAAGAATCCGCTTAAACGAAACCCTTATCCCTGGTTTCCTAATACATATTTCCTATGAGGAATCGGGCTGCTCGCAGCATAGTGCCTTTATTCAAGATTACACTTGTTCTTCGTCTCACTCGTAAAAATCTAGCCAAGACTCAAGAGGACTCAAGTTGTAAATTGTAATGACTTACGCTTTTCCAGACTCCATGGCAATAAAATAGTTTATTAGTCTCATTCAAAACATATAAAGTAGTTTTTTTAAATACAATTTTACTAGATAAACTATCGATTTGCTATAACTTTAAGCGAGGATTTCCGGTAATGTACATTTAGGCTATGCTCAGTTGAATTTGTTTTTGTTTTTTTTACTATAACTGACTTATTTTGTAATGTATCAGCTGTTACCTTGTTTGGTGTAATTAAATTTTAAAAAATTAAAAATAAAAACATGTTATCTCATTACGAATAATGCAAAGGAACACGAAAAAAAAAAAAAACTAGAAAAAAATAAAATCAAGGAGTAGAAAAGGACAACCTGATGATAGCAAAACATCTGCTTTGCCTTGATGCCTCACCTCCTATGCTGCCATGTTTGAGGCTCTGTGACACAATGAATCTTCTCCTTTCCTCCTCCAGTGCCGGTTCCAATGTAAGTCAAGGGTATTCAGCTGAATACCCAAAATTTTTAGTAAAATATTCACTATATACAAAGTATAATATATATGTATACTAATAGTTAGATCAAATTTGTCTTATTTATACCCAGTTAGTCTAAATTGGTATCGGATCCTTTCGACCTATTTTCTTCTCCTAGGCCCAAATTAGTGCCAGACACTGGCCTAGACCCATTGTCGTGATTTACACGACATATGGTAGAAACTACAAATCTCACTCATCTATCTTTTACTCAAGTCTCTCCTCTTTGATTCTCTTCATCCGCGACATAGGAATCTTCTAGTTTTTGGACTCGGATTTCTAGAGACAAGACTCGTGGAGGTTATGTAGGAACACTGGAGCGACCATCTTGCAAGTCACAAGTCATCTTACTATCGTCGCTCGCTGACGCGGCACAGCCACACAGGTTCGTCCTCCCTGACCTAGTAATCCCCATGGCTGCATCTCTCCATCTCCCCATGGCACACCACACATATTTCTAATCCACTAATCCTCCATCTCTTTATCCTCTTTGGCGATCTCCGATCTAAAGCAAAATTTATGTATTTAAATAAAGATGTAAATTGTATTTTACTTAAAGAAGTGAGGCATCTATAATAATTCCAAAGTTTTTGCGTAGTAGTTGCTTATATTGTGATATCTCGTGTATCCATTATGTAGAAACTATGCAAGTGTTGTCAAATCTTTCTTATAGCTTGATGTATTGGTCACTTTGATAATTTGATCCCCTTTAGTGTCTACCTATTCGATCCATGTTGTGTTTAACAGTTTAGGTAATACTACTTAAGTTGTTTAGTTAGAAACCATTCAATAAAGTATGCTTATGATAAAGTACTTTTGAATTTTTGTTTATAGAACACAAAAATCTAGCAAAGAGAATTGTCTTCATGATATTATACCTCGCTTTCAAGGCGTGAAGCATTATGGCATTAATTTTTAATTATTTTTATATTATTTGAGAATAACTATACTTTAATTTTCGCTACTGTAGATCTTTATGTTTTCTATTGAATAATATTTTTATAATTTTGAATACTCATTATAAAATTTCTGAATCCGCTACTACTGACACTCTCCCATGCTTCGGCCGCCATCAGCGACCTCACCTCATGAACGACCATGCCTTCTCTCGCTTCGTCTCATTGTCAAGGAGAGTCCACATGGTGGAGTCGGTCGTCCGCAGAATAGTGCCTTTATTCAAGACTACACTTCGCCTCACTCGTAAACAATCCAAGACTCAAGAGCACTCAAGTTGTAAATTGTAATGACTTACGCTTTTCCGGACTCCATGGCAATAAAATAATTTATTAGTCTCTCATCCAAAACATATAGAGTAGTTTTTTTTTGAAAATACAATTTTACTAGATAAACTATCGATTTGCTATAATTTTAAGTGAGGATTTCTAGTACTGTACATTTAGGTTGTGCTCAGTTGAGTTTGTTTTTATGGTTTGTGGTTTTTTTCACTGTAACTGATTTATTATGTACTGTATCAGCTGGTAGCTTTTTGGTGTAATTAAATTTTAAAAAATTAAAAATAGAAAAAAGGTTATCTCATTACGAATAATGCAAAGAAACACGAAAAAAAAGCTAAAAAAGCTAAAAAGCTAAAAAAAAGATGAAACCAAGGAAGATAAAAAAGACGGCTTGATGACAACAAAATACTGCTTTGCCTTTGTGCCTCACCTCCTATGCTGCCATGTTCGAGGCTCTGTGACACAATGAATCTTCTCCTTTCCTCTTTATATACCTGGACTCTCCCATGCTTTGGCCGCCATCAGCGATCTCACCCTCGTACACGACCGTGCCTTCTCTGCTTCTGTCTCATTGTCAAGGAGAGTCCACATGTTGGTTTGATTTAAAAACTAGTTAAAAGAAATGAGTGATTGGCTAGTAGGTCTACATGTTAGCTTTATTTAAAAGAATAAATTCACATAACTATATTTTTTTATCCAAATTATCAATAAACTGTAAGTTTTGTGCCAGTTAGCGATTGTGTGGCGTCCTGATTGACACTTGCGTGGCACCCTATAATGGCCTCAACACCGTGAAATTTGGGCATATGTAGCCCAGTGACGAGAATTGACACTTTTGTCCATCCCACGCGAAATGCCAATTTTGGCCCTTAGCGCCGCCGCACCGCTAGGCCCCTTGTGATCGTACAATGTTGTAGATGCATGAAGTCTTCTTGGTGCATGACGTTCTAGACACGATCGCCTGCCGTGCCACCCTCTAGCACGCCACCCCACCGTGCCACCTCCCCATGCAAACCCCTGCCGCCCACTCCCGACCACGCGATGTGAGCCTTTGGCGCTGCTCTTACCGCATGAGGTGTGAACATCCTCTCACCCAGCCCTCTCCCGTGCACGTCCCAAGTGGCAGCAGAATGCGCAATCGGGCCCTCCTCTCCGGTGAATGCATAATAAAATGGTCGATGCTTTCATTCTCTAGAGGAAACAACGGTGCCATTTCATTTGAGTGTAGCCAAAAGTAAGAGAGGCAGATGAGAAGAGAGGAAGAAGGCAATGAAAGTATCCAATTTTATGAGCGCTTTGAATGTGAGTTTGAAGTATGCGCAGTTGGAAAAGTTGTAGATTAGCTTTAGAGCATCCAAAAGAGGTAATTTTTGTTGACATGCTGCAAGTTTTCTAACAACGTGATTAGCATGTAATTAGAAAAATAACAGTTTGTTATAATAAAAAGGCGGTAGTTAGCCTTTTGTAATTGGGCAGTGGCCTTAGTTGATGTCGAAGAAGCAGCATTGTTATTATCGTTAAATACTTATTAGTCACGGTAATTATATGAATGCCATAATTTATGCATACGTTATTTTGTTTGCATAGGAACAACATTGTATTTTTTCTGCATTTGAAAAAAGTTAGTATGCATTTTGTATAATATTATGCATAAACTGTTAGACATGTATTTTTTTGGTTAAATTGTTGTGCTTTGTGCAGATCTTTGTACATTTCCGTTATGTTAAAAATTGAATGTCATTGTAGTTGTCCGCTTAGAAATATAATACACTATTGTCAGCAGTAATTTATGAATTGTAGGGTGGTACATGTGTGATATCCTTAGTTTAGCAGTGATGCAAATATTGAGAAAAGCTATAACTTAACGTTACACACTCTGAAAAATTTTGTAGGTATGCCACACAGCATTCGGGATTTGTTCATGTTCCATGGGAATGGTATCGTACATGACAGACGTACGGGGTGGACCTATCAAATTGTGATCAGACCATAATCTGGGCGCCCGGCCTGAAGGACATGGGCCTCTTGGAGTTCAGGAGGTGCATCCATTTCACATTTGATCGCGCTATTGCGAGGAACAAGGGTTATGATGATGCGACTTGGCTAAACCTAACTTCACGATTTCACACCTTTTCCAATAGCTTATAGAGGGTATAAATAACCATGGAAACAAGACTCCCAAACGGTGAAGTAAACAGAGTCCTAAACGGCTATAGAGCAAAGTCTCACTCGAAGATGAAGTAGAGTTGTAGCAAGATGTGCCTACAAAGCCATGTCTGACCCTGATCGATGCAACCACTTTGGGCACCACGTCTGATCTGGATTGGTGCAAAGTCTATCACAAACACAAAAATAATCCTAATCATGACTCCAATTAGTTTGCATTAATTACAACAAGTCCTTCGACTGGATCATATCCAATTACATCCGGCTCAAATAGTCCTTGAACCTGACCAGTTTGTATAGTTCTGGTAAGGCAATGTATCCTGATGTACTGAGATACACGTGGATGCAAACTTGGTGCAAAATCAGATTGAAATGGGCTCCAGAGAGTTGGTTACCTAGTTTGGTAGCATGGGTAGACATAGCATGATTCAGGGGTATTCAACTGAATACCCAAAACATTTTAACAAAAAATCCACTATATATAAGATATAATACATATGTATACTAGTAGTTAGGCCAAATTCGTCCTGTTAATACCCAGTTAGCCCAAATTGGCGCTGAATCCTTTTGACCCATTTCCCGCTCCATCGACACTGGCCCAGGCTCACTATTGTTCTGTCCATACCCAGTTGGGAGACCATGTCTCACTCAGCCTCTCCTCTCTTTGTGTAGCATCTGACCATCTCTCCATTTCTCGGTAGTTGGCACTCGGCTGGTGCCTGGCGGTGATGGATGCCCCTCCTTAGTTTTGGTCTTCTGTTATGGAGGCTGTGCAGGCAGTAGGAGCGCTGGAGTGGCCACCGGCCGAGCGGGCACTGCCACACTGCATGCCTATGGCACTATGGCACCCAATTGAAAGCATCTAGGCCCCCATCTTAGAGTTTTGGTAATTAATGATAAAATAAGAATATGGGACTAACATGTGTGTTGAGATTGTATAGCTAAGGTCTCACATGTGCAAAAGTGAAGAACAAGCTACAAATGAAATTTGAAGCTCAAGAAGCATCAAGATTGGGGTATATAAATTTTAGGATCTCTTTTTCGGTTTACCGGTCTTAGGAGAAAAGGTGGAAGACCGGATTATAGGTTAGATGTCGTACTATTAAGAGGGATCTTTGAAAGTAGCTTGATAGCATGTTTGGGTACACATTGGATCATTCTAGGATCATACATGCATTTGAAAATGTGTTTGAAAACTCACTGTGCTCTCTCAGGAAAATCGGTAGCACCGCACCCTCCTGCGGTACTACCGCAGTACGGTAGTACTGGCATGTAAACAGCGGTACTACCGCCGCACGGTAGTACTGATTTATTTGCGGTATCATTTTTCCAAAGAGCTCCTCCTTGAGGACTTAGCCTCTCAAAAATCGGTAGTACCGGATATTGAACGGCGGTAGTACCGCATTGCGGTAGTATCGCATGGTACAGCGGTAGTACCGATTATCGGAATGATTTTTCCAGAAGAGTATTCTCTTGGAGACTTCACCCAAAACAAATCGGTAATACCGGAATATAAACGGCGGTAGTACCGCATTGCGGTAGTACCGCATGGTACAACGGTAGTACCGATTGTCGGAACGTTTTTTTCTAGAACGCTCCCCAAGAAGAACTCAGTCGTAAAGAAATCGGTAGCACCGATCTATGCACGGCGGTACATCTGCAGTGCGGTAGTACCGCACTTTCAACGGCGATAGTACCGCACTAAAATCCAACGGCTAGTTCGCCGCCGCCGACATAGCCGCTATCGTTGTTACAAGAAAATCGGTAGTACCGCACTTTCAACGCAGAGTACCGATTTCCCTGATTTTTCAGGATTAATTTTATCCAACGACTAGTTTTGGTTGATGAGGCTATAAATACATCTCCACCTGCACTTGGGCAGATTGCTTATATTCATTGAACTCATTTGAGCCCTAGAGCATTCACTCCACTCTCTTTACACTTTTGAGCATTCATTTTGAGCTAGTGGAGAGATTTTCGAGTGCATTCAATTCTAGTTGATCCATTGTGCACTTGAGCGCCGTCAAGTGAAATTGGGGTCTATTCTCTTGGTGCTTACCGGCACCTAGACAGCGGGAAGATTGTTGCCGATGATTTCTTCAAGGAAGATTGTGAAGAAGCCCGGGCAAGTTTGTGAGTGGTGTGAAGCTCGCCATCTCCGGAGCGGAGAAAGAGCTACCAAGAGTGATCGAGGTGCTTCGGCTTAATTTGTGGAGCCGGTCCGATTAGTTCGGGCTAACCTCAACGTGGATTAGTGGAAACCGGCAAATTTCCGATACCACGGTGAAAACATCAAGTGTCTTCGTGATTGTCTCTTGTTCTTTATAGTAATTTATCTTGCTTATTATTGCTTATTGTCAATTACCTAGATTCTTCATTATTGTGTAGAATTGTTCATAGGTTAATTGATTGCTTAGTGTCATCTAGCCCTTAATTGTTTAATTTAGTAAAGAAATTTTAAAACCTCCTATTCGCCCCCCTCTAGTCGGTTATTCTTGATCCTACAAGTGATATCAGAGCTTGGTCTCTCATTCATTAGACTTAACCGTCTAGAGAGAAAAGGATGGCTAACGAGGGGATTGCAATAGGTAAGGCACCACAATTTGATGGCACTAATTATTCGTATTGGAAAATTAGAATGTCAATTTATCTCAAAGCCATGAGCCCGAGCATATAGAAAATAGTAAATGAGGGTTATATTATGCCACTTGATCCATCACACCTCACGGATCCAGATACTCGTAACTCTCATTTAGATGCCCAAGCAATGAATGCTTTATTTAGAGCATTGAACGCGGATGAGTTCAATAGGGTGAGCAACCTAGAAACCGCTCATGCTATTTGGACAACCCTCTCGGAAATCCATGAGGGAACATCCACAGTCAAAGAAGCCAAATTGCATCGGCTTAGAATCAAGTATGAAACATTTACAATGTTGCCACACGAGGGTATCAATGAGATGTACTCTCGCTTGAACAATATTGTAAATGAGCTCAAGGGCCTCTGCACGTCACTAACCGATCTTGATATTGTGAGAAAAATGCTTAGGTGTTGCCGAAAATATGAGATGTTGGTGACCCTCTTCCTCAACTCGCCCGATTTGCCAAAGATGACGCCAACGCAACTATTGGGTAATTTAATTACCAATGAGTTGTACAAAAAGGACAAGGAGGAACTTTTAGAGCAATCCTCCTCCAAGGGAAAGAAGGTCACCGCTTTCAAGGCCAAAGCGGTATCAAGTGAAGAATCCGAGGATGAGGAAGATGACTCCGAGGAGGAAATGGCTCTCCTTGTAAGGAGAATGAAGAGGTTCATGAAAAGATATCCACACCGAAGTGGAGGACAAGGATCAAGCAAAAGAGAATGATCCTTCGACAACAAGAAGCGATATAGCAACATTCGTTGCTATGAGTGCAATGAAAAGGGTCACATCGCTTCACAATGCCCCACAAAGAAGGATGACAAGGGCAAGTCACTCAAGAAGAAGGAGTTCAACCCGAAGAAAAAGCTTTTCAAAAAGCTTCACAAGGATGGCAAAAATGAAGCTCACATTGGAGAATGGAACTCCGATGAAGATTATTCGATTCGACCGATGAAGAAAAGTCATCCAAAAAGAAGGGACTTGTCGGCATAGCCATCAAGGAAGCACCATCACTATTCTCCACTCTCACATACCTCATGGCCAAAGGAGAAAAGGTAAAACTTTGTGATGATGATGATGAGCCTTCATATGATGAGTTAATGGATATGCTTATTGACTTGAATGAATTTCTTGGAAAAAAGAAGGCTAAATTCAAAGAGCTCAAGAAAGAGCATGAATCTCTTAAAAAGTTACATGAGGAGTTAATTGAAACTCATGCCTTGCTTATCCAAGAAACATCAAGTAAATCTAATTCTAGCATTGGAATTTTTTGTGACATTATGAATGATATGCCTAGGCTAGAAAATGCTAAAATTAATACTTCTACTTCATGTGATGATTTAAATGCTATGTCTTGTAGTTCAAGTATTAATAATCTTGTTAATTTATGTGATGAAGAACTTGTTGTTGAAAATTGCAAATTAAAAGATCAAGTTAATCAATTAAACAAAAGTTTAGAGAGATGCTTCAAGGGTAAGGCCACCCTTGACAAATTATTGAGTGAGCAAAAATGCTCATTCAATAAGGAGGGACTTGAGTATGTGCCCAAGAAAGGTAAGAATCCCTCAAAACCGGTCACAAGGTTTGTGAGGCCAATTGGTAAGCAAAACCAAGAAATAAAAACTGCATCTACTCATTTATTTGATTCTTGCTATTTGCTAAAGAAATCTACTAGTGGGAAGATCATTGCTAAATTCATTAGCACTTCAATTTTAGGCGCTAAAAGAATGCTATTTGGGTGCCCAAAACCTTGGTTACTAATCTCCAAGGACCCAAATAAATTTAGGTACTTAAAAGAAATTGATTTTATTTTGTAGGTGAACTATAAGACCGGTGGTCGACATTGGGTGCTAGATAGCGGGTGCACTCAACACATGACCGGAGACCGGAAAATGTTGACCACATTAGAAAATGGGAGCAATGAGAAGATCACCTTTGGCGATAATAGCAAAGGAAAGGTATTAGGTTTGGGTAAAATTGCTATCTCCAATGACCTTTCCATTTCTAATGTCTCTTTAGTAGAAAAATAAATTTCAACTTGCTATCCATTGCTCAATTATGTGATCTAGGCTTAATTTGCTCATTCTCAAAAGATGGTGTATCAATTTCAAAAGAAAAGATAATGAAATTATTTTCCAAGGCTTTCGCTTTGGAAATCTTTATTTAGTAGATTTTAGCTCAAATGATTCAGATTGAAAACTTGTCTCTTAGCCAAAACCTCTTTGGGTTGGTTATGGCATAGAAGGTTGGGTCATGTGGGTATGGTTCAATTCAAAAAGCTTTTCAAAAATGATTTAGTTATTGGCTTGAAGGATGTGAAGTTTGAGAAAAACAAGCTTTGTAGTGCTTGTCAAGCCGGTAAACAGGTGGCTAATTCTCATCCTTCCAAAAGTATCAAGTCAACATCTAGACCATTAGAGCTCTTACATATGGATTTGTTTGGGCCAACAACCTATAAGAGCTTAGGGGGCAACAACTATTGTTTGGTCATTGTGGATGATTATTCCCGATATACATGGGTCTTCTTCCTAAATGACAAGAGTGATGTCCCCGAGATTTTCAAAAGCTTTGCAAAAAGGGCTCAAAATGAATTTGATTTTAAAATAAAGAAAGTTAGGAGTGACAATGGTTCCGAAGTTCAAGAATGCAAAATTGAGGATTTTTGTGATGAACTTGAATAAACCACTAATTTTCTTCAACATACACTCCGGAGCAAAATGAAGTTGTAGAAAGGAAAAATCGTACATTAATTGAAATGGCTAGGACAATGCTTGATGAATATAACACTTCCGACATCTTTTGACGGAAGCAATAAATACCGTTTGTCATGTCATAAATCGTATTTATTTACATCGTCTTTTGAAAAAGACTTCCTACGAACTCCTCATGGGAAGGAGGCCAAACATATCTTATTTTAGAGTATTTGGATGCAAATGCTTTATTATAAGAAAAGGTGTTCGCTCTCAAAATTTTAAAGTCGATGTAATGAAGATTTTCTTTTAGTTTATTCATCTAATAGCAAACTTATAGAGTATTCAACAAAAATACCGGTGTAATAGTAGAATCTTGTGATGTTCAATTTGATGAGACTAATGGCTCTCAAGAAGAGCAAGAAAATTTGAATGATGTAGGTGATGAGGGATTAAGAAAGGTTATGGAGAACATGCAAGTTAGGAGCATGAAGCCAACAGAGGATTCAAATGATCCATATTCATCAACTCAAGTTCAACCTTCTACATCTTCTACTACAAGTTCTACTCAAGTTTTAGATGAAGAAAAAGATGAGCAACCTCAACCATTGAGAGTTCACAACGCATTATCTAGAGATCATCCAATAGATCAAATATTGGGTGATGTGGGCAAGGGTGTTCAAACCCGTTCTAGATTAGTTTCTTTTTGCGAACATTACTCGTTTGTCTCCTCTATTGAACCAAAGGTGGTAGATGATGCATTAGAAGACCCCGATTGGGTTAATGCCATACATGAGGAGCTAAAAAACTTCGCAATAAATGAAGTATGGAGTTTGGTAGAAAGACCCCAGGAACAAAACGTAATTGGTACTAAATGGGTCTTCCGCAACAAGCAAGATGAAAACGGAATTGTGGTAAGAAACAAAGCAAGGTTAGTTGCTCAAGGTTACACTCAAGTCGAGGGATTAGATTATGATGAAATTTTTGCTCCCGTAGCTAGACTTGAGTCAATTAGAATCTTGCTTGCTTTTGTATCATGCTTTCATATTAAACTTTATCAAATGGATGTTAAAAGTGCGTTTCTAAATGGAAAAATAACCGAACTTGTATTTGTTGAGCAACCTCCCGGATTTGAGGATCCAAATAATTCTAATCATGTTTACAAACTCTCAAAGGCGTTATACGGACTCAAACAAGCCCCTAGGGCTTGGTATGAGCGTCTTCGAGATTTTCTAATCTCAAAAGGATTCAAAATCGGGAAGGTTGATACTACATTGTTTACTAAAATTATTGATGATGAATTCTTTGTATGTCAAATTTATGTTGATGATATCATATTTGGTTCTACTAACCAAGAATTTTGCAAAGAATTCGGTGATATGATGTCTAGAGAGTTTGAAATGTCAATGATAGGAGAATTGAGTTACTTTCTTGGACTTCAAATCAAACAACTCAAGAATGGGACGTTCATTAGCCAAATCAAGTATGCAAGAGACTTACTCAAAATGATACAGGGTCGCCCGATCTTCTCGACATAGGATTGATACTCGTGGGAGTCTTGATGAATCGTAGCTATCCTCCAATACCAATGCAAGGGACGAACACTCTTTAATCCACCAAAACACACTCGCGTCGATTTCGCCGACCACCAAGCGAAGATCTATCGTGCACCCAATTCCCAGCGGAAAGGCTGAATGATCTTGATTGAAGAACACTCATAATTCCCTCACGGAATTTCAGCAGCAATGATAAACTCGAACAAACTTTAGTAGATTGATTATTCTCAAAGGTAGTATGAGCCCTAACGCTGCCAATACATGGCTTATATAGGACCTTGGGACATCCATAGAGTCCACAAACCTAATACAACTCAGCCCTATATGGTTTTAGATACGAACTCTCACAAAAAGAAAACTAGATTTTACAGCCGTCACATTGTTTCGGCTATAACTTTTGATCCGTGATGAATTTAATGTTGGGACCAGATCCATTGCATAGCCCTTGAAAATATCTTTCCAAGGAATACAAGAACACCCAAATCGGACTCCGTTTGTGAAAGTTATGACCTTTTTAGTAAGTGTCTGTCAGGCTGTCCCGAACCGAATCCGAATTGAATTCTGAGTTGAATCCGAGTTTGAATCCAATTGACCTTGTGGGAGGTACGGATTTGGCCTTGAAAATCTTATCCAAAACTTGTAGTTTAAGTCCTTGGGCTTCTCCTTTTGCTCTCCCACTGAATGGGCTTTCTTCCTTCATGTCTTTGACACCTAATGTGGTTATTTTCTTTCTTTTACGTCTCCATTGCTTTGCCATCGACAAACCTAAGAATGCACCATTTAATGACATGAGGTAGTATTCTATTCTTATGAATAACAATATTATATTTAGTTTGGAATGAGTTCACCTAGCAATGTTTGATGCGGCTCAATAACTCTTTCCAGTTGAATAATATATTTAACTGAAAAGTACAAGACACGTGCGTATCCGCATTACAAAAAGTTTGGCATGGAGGATGCAAACCCCATCAAGACTCCTATGGCAACCAACGGGCATTTGGACTTAAATGAAGGAGGTAAGTCGGTAGATTTAAAGCTTTATAGATCTATGATTGGTAGTTTGCTTAATCTTACCGCATCTAGGCCCGATATTATGTTTAGTGTGTGCATATGTGCAAGGTTTCAAGCATCTCCAAAAGAGTGCCATTTAGTGACCGTAAAGAGAATTCTAAGATATTTAAAACATTCCTCTAGTATAGGCTTGTGGTTTCCAAAAGGTGCAAAGTTTGATTTAATTGGATATTCGGATTCTGACTATGGGGTTGCAAAGTGGATAGAAAGAGCACCTCTGGAAGTTGCCAATTGTTAGGAAGATCTGTAGTATCTTGGTTCTCAAAGAAACAAAACTCCGTAGCTCTTTCAACCGCCGAAGCCGAATATATCTCCGCCGGAAGTTGTTGTGTACAATTGTTATGGATGAGGCAAACTTTAATGGATTATGGAATAACATTCAATAAGACACCTCTTTTATGTGATAATGAAAGTGCGGTGAAAATAGCCAATAATCCCGTCCAACACTCAAGAACCAAGCATATAGATATTAGACATCATTTCTTGAGAGATCATATTAGTAAAGGGTATATTGTCATTAGCCACATAAGAACCGAAGATCAATTAGCGGATATTTTCACCAAACCATTAGATGAAAGCCGTTTTTGCAAGTTGAGAAATGAATTAAATGTATTAGACTTCTCGAATGTTGCTTGAACCCTTGTTGCATGTATTTGGGTGAGAGTTTGGTCTTTTGAGTATTTTTTGTGTTGATTTATCAAAAATCGTTGCCAAAATCGTGTATGTTCATACAAATTATTTTATTAGCCTTCAATTAGGTTCTTAAATGCAAAATGATCCTGAATGACTCTTCTTTATGTGCAAAACTAGGGAACATTTGCATAAAATCTTCTTTCAACCTCAAAATCAGGAAGTCCCAGAAAAATCGGTACTACCGCAGTTCATCGCGCGGTACTACCGCTGTGAGGCGCAGTACTACCGTAGTGCGGTACTACCGCGAGTAAGTGCGGTAGTACCGGTTTTTCTTGAGGTAGTCAGTTACTTCCGGATTTTTCTCCCTCTCATTCCAAAAACCGTTCCCTCTCTCCTCATTATTTCAATCGCCCGAACTCTCTTTCTTCCTCTCTCCTCTCTCACCCCCAAGAACACTCTCAATCCTCCACCCCGATCTCCAAATCCAGTGGGATTTTTGTGGTTCTTGGACGTTTTTCTGCATCTCAAGTGTCCTCCTCCTCCATTCCTTGAGGTATTTCGAATCAAATCCGAAGTTTCATCTCCTTTTGGTCTCTTTTGTGAATTTAGGTTAAATTTTGAAATGTGGATGTTTTGATGCAATATTCTTGGGAAAATTGCTAGGATTAGTGATGTTTGATGTTTTAACATCTTCCTATTGGATTATATCCATCAAAAACATCACTTAGAATCATAGATTAATCTGCCCTAGAAAACTTCAGGAAAAATCGGTAATACCGTTCGAGAGTGCGGTACTACCGCAGGGCGGTACTACAAGACTTTCGCCTCCGAAGACTACCGCAGTCCGGTACTACGCAGAGGTCGGTGGTACTACGCACTCTGCACTACCGCCTCTTGAACTGCGGAACTACCGATTTCCCTGAAAAATTGCAGAAACTTGTTTTCATTCAATTTCAACCAAATTTTCATTCTCTCCAGCACTACTTGACTTCCTATTTCCTTATGTTTATCTCAAGATGGCTCCTAAGACTTGGAACGCCGTCAGAAAGGTGGCTGAAAGCAGAAATCCAGTGAGAAAGACATATGCTAGTGGTGGGAGTGCAGGACAAGGATCCTCTCGTCAATCTCCTGCTCATGTTTCTCCTCCTATTGAGCCAGAGGATGAGGAGATGCCGGAACAGACTCAGGAGGACAGCGATAATGGAACCCCCAATGGTTCCGATACCGAGTCTGACCGCTATGGAAACTCCTCTGAGAACGAATTACCTGATGTTGCTGAGGAAGGGGAGGAAGATGAAGGAGATGGTGATGATGAGGATCAGGGTCCTCTTATCAGTGACCGAAGAGATGATATTCGAAGCATGCATATGATGATTATGCCATTCTCAGATCTCAACGGCAGTCTCTCCTCCCCAAGAATACTGCAAATCTAAGGTTTCATACACAGTTTCAGGAACAAGTGTATAAAGAATTCTTCCTCAACACTAAGTTTGCCAATCACAAATATATGGACTGGGAACACATCGATGGCATTCCTGCTTATGCTGGCCTTTGGCGCATGTTTCAAGATTCATGAATTCACCATCTTGTAACTCTCAAGTCGGACTACAACGAGGAGTTGATTCGGCAATTTTATGCCACTTTGTGGATTTCCCCTAACTTTGAGCATTTGGAATGGATGACTGGAGAGCAGTATATAAGCATAAACAAGGCGGATTTTGAGGCATCCCTAACCACTTTCTCAAGCGCCTATGTCAAGGTGTTTGACAGCCCGGCAATTGCTCTTCACCAATGCTCACACTTCTATGATCAAAGCCAGAGTTTTGTGCATGGCAAAGCTAATAATCTTCTGCCCATTCCCGGTTTAATCAACAAGATTATCAATCAAACCATCTTGCCAAAAAGTGGAAATTATGATGCTGTTAGAGGTCATGTCTGGAACTTGATCCACTACATCACCTCAGGGACACGGTTTGATGTTATTGACTTAATGATTCGTGGGATGGACGAATCCAAGAATAATAGGTCTCGATGGATCAATTATGCACCATATATCATGAAGCTTATCATTCACAAGACTGGTCCTTTCAGAGGCGGCAAAGGAGGAGTGCATAAGGCTTATAAGCCTAGAGAGATTGTGTTGCCTCCTCGCCCGAGTGCACATCCTGGAGCTTCCTCCTCTTCTCAGCCTCAGGGGGAGCAAGGGCCGCAAGGCGATGATATATCTATAGCCCAGCTTTATTCTACGCTCATGGGGCTAAGTGGCAGCATGACTTCCATGACTGATAATATGACCACAATGAGCGGCAATATAACTTCTCTCATCGAGCAGTTTTCTTCTCTCTCCGGTGATATCTCATCTCTCTCCGGGCATGTCACCACCCTTGGCGACCGGATGACCGCTCTTGAGAACGTCGTAGCGCCTCGTCACTACGTGCGTAGACCCCATCCTCGCCGTGGTCCCTCTCCTTCAGCCCAAGACCCCGCTCCGGAAGAGTGATCTTTTTTGTCCTTGATGCCAAAGGGGGAGAAGTGTGTTAGAAGAAGAAGAGAAGACGAAGCTTTATCTTTTGCTATTTTTATAATAGTTTATGTGGTGTAATAACACTTTGAATGTTTATTTCTCTATGTGTGATGAACTCAGTAAGTTGTAATGAACTAAATGCTTCCGTTGATAATGCTATCAAATTTCAGCTCTCAATCTTCATTGTTGAATGTTTACGATAAGTGAAATTTAAAATTTTTATCGCACTCTCATTCTTCACTCTTGCAAACCCTTGCATACACATAGGGGGAGTGTTCTTCTTTTTAAACTCTAGAATGAAATTGAATCACTTGTATTCATGAACTTATAATGAAAAATTCAATTTTACCTTTCATGAGTCAACAAAATTGAATATGCAACTTGTTAAAATACAAGTAGTATGTTCAAATCCTTCTTCTCATATAAAATGTAAAGGTGTTGTCATCAATTACCAAAAAGGGGGAGATTGAAAGCATCTAGGCCCCCATCTTAAGGTTTTGGTAATTAATGACAAAATAAGAATATGGGACTAACATGTGTGTTGAGATTGTATAGCTAAGGTCTCACATGTGCAAAAGTGAAGAACAAGCTACAAATGAAATTTGAAGCTCAAGAAGCATCAAGATTGAGGTACATAAATTTTAGGATCTCTTTTTCGGTTTACCGGTCTTAGGAGAAAAGGTGGAAGACCGGATTATAGGTTAGATACCGTACTATTAAGAGGGATCTTTGAAAGTAGCTTGATAGCATGTTTGGGTATACATTGGATCATTCTAGGATCATACATGCATTTAAAAATATGTTCGAAAACTCATTGTGCTCTCTCAGAAAATCGGTAGCACCGCGCCCTCCTCTGGTACTACCGCGGATGCGGTAGTTACGGCCTGTAAACAAGGGTACTACCCGCCGCACGGTAGTACCGATTTATTTGAGGTATCATTTTTCCATAGAGCTCCTCCTTGAGGACTTAGCCTCTCAAAAATCGGTAGTACTGGATATTGAACGGCGGTAGTACCGCATTGCGGTAGTATCGCATGGTACAGCGGTAGTACCGATTGTCGGAATGATTTTTCCAGAAGAGTATCCTCTTGGGGACTTCACCCAAAACAAATTGGTAATACCGGAATATAAACGGCGGTAGTACCGCATGGTACAACGGTAGTACCGATTGTCGGAACGTTTTCGTAACGCTCCCAAGAAGAACTCGAGAGCAAAGAAATCGGTAGCACCGATTTATGCACGCAGCGGTACATCCGCGTCGCGATAGTATCGCACCTACCTGCGGTATTACGCGAGGCGGTAGTATCAAGACTTTCAACGGCGGTAGTACCGCACTAAAATCCAATGGCTAGTTCTGACCGCCTGACATAGCCGTTACTTTTTGCTACAGTAAAAAATCGGTAGTACCGCACTTTCAACGGCGGTAGTACCGATTTCCCTGATTTTTCAGGATTAATATTATCCAACGGCTAGTTTTGGTTGGTGAGGCTATAAATACACCTCCACCTGCACTTGGGCAGATTGCTGATATTCATTGAACTCATTTGAGCCCTAGAGCATTCACTCCACTCTCTTTACACTCTTGAGCATTCATTTTGAGCTAGTGGAGAGATTTTCGAGTGCATTCAATTCTAGTTGATCCATTGTGCACTTGAGCACCGTCAAGTGAAATTGGGGTCTATTCTCTTGGTGCTTGCCGGCACCTAGACGGCGGGAAGATTGTTGCCGGTGATTTCTTCAAGGAAGATTGTGAAGAAGCCCGGGCAAGTTTGTGAGTGGTGTGGAGCTCGCCATCTCCGGAGCGGAGGAAGAGCTACCAAGAGTGATCGAGGTGCTTCAGCTTAATTCGTGGAGCCGGTCCGATTAGTTCGGGCTAACCTCAACGTGGATTAGTGGAAACCGGAGGTTTCCGATACCACGGTAAAAACATCAAGTGTCTTCGTGATTGTCTCTTGTTCTTTATAGTAATTTATCTTGCTTATTATTGCTTATTGTCATTTGCCTAGATTCTTCATTATTGTGTAGAATTGCTCATAGGTTAATTGATTGCTTAGTGTCATCTAGCCCTTAATTGTTTAATTTAGTAAAGAAATTTTAAAACCTCCTATTCACCCCCTCTAGTCGGTTATCCTTGATCCTACACCAATGACCCCATGCTCTAGAATCTAAATGCGTGAGCAGTAGATCCGCTCTACTTGTGTGCCCCTAGGGTTTATAGTTTTGTACTTTCGAGCTAGGTGGATGATGGATCCATGGATGACTAGATGGATGTGGTGGATTTGGTATATGTTTCTTTGTTTGATTGCTTAGATCTTGTTTAGATGTGGTGGATTCTTTGGATTTGGATTAGTTATCTTTAAATTAGTACTTATGCCTTATGAATTGAAAGTCATATTTTTCACCAGGGGCGGAGCCCAATAGGCCCACCCGGTGTCACAGGACACCGGGTCCAAAAAAATTTTCAATAGTAATTAATTCATATATGCTATATGTGCACCCCTAGCCCAACAATTTGTGCACTCGGTAACGAAACAAAAAGCCCACGAGTGCTGTCTCGCCGCATGGCCCGCATCGGCGTCGGGCGTCGCCGCTCCAGGCCATCCATTCACACTTTCACAGATAAAAAGGCTATCGCAGTTCCAACTTCCAACCGACTAGCTGGTAGGCGTCGCCTCGTGCACGGTGCACCGAGCTACGTGTGTGACAGATAGTGACACACTGGGCCACTGGCAGTGAGAGTAGACAATAGCGCAATTCTCCCTTGCGGCCTGCGCTCTACAGTCTATAGAAGTGACAGAACACTGAACTCTGGCACACCGCCGACGCCGCCCACTCGCCTGGCGCCGCGCCGCGGCTGGTGCGTGAGTGCGCGCATCGCCTACTCGCTACTCGCTAGTACGTGTACATCTGTACTCTGTAGTAGCAGTCTAGCACTAGCAAATCTCGCCATCTCGGCAGCAGAAGGGCGAAGGGCCGAAGCCAGTACTCGCTACTCTGCAGAACAAGCAGCAGAAGGCAAAAGCCGTGTTAATGGTATGATCTCGGATTCTCGATAAGCTTCAAAGTTTTTCTGCGATTTGTACTATTACTAAGTTTCCCATGAGAATGAGACGTTGATGGCGTGATGCCATATGCCCATTATCCCATATGTTAATTAGTTAATACTTAATACCATCGACAGTTAGTCTGTTAGTGTATGGATTTTGATTGTGGGGAATTGAGGGACCTTAACCATCATCTTTGCCTTTACATTGCTGATGTACGAGCAGATGATAGATTCTCCAACATACATACCATTGGTCAGCTTTCTCAAATAATGGTGGAGACAAGGAAACATCTTACATATCCTTTGGTTTATCGACTTTTGAAGCTAGTACTAGTATTGCCTGTTGCCACTGCTACAGTTGAGAGGTGCTTTTCTGCTATGAAAATTGTGAAAACTTATTTACGCAATCGTATCGGCGATGATTTCATGAGTGATAGTCTAATTTGCTATGTGGAGAAAGAAGAAATGAAGAAAGTTACCAATGACGCAGTGGTTCGTCGTTTTATAAACTTGAAAGAACGTAAATACTAAAAGGTAATGTATTTATTTTCATTTGATTATTTTAACTATCTTTCTTGAAAATTTTAATTCAATTTATTCTCTTTATTGTAGGCTTGTAGCCTATTGAGGTCAGATGACGTATTTTGCCAATGTCGACCATCTTTTGTCCGTGATTTCACTCTTAATTCCTTTACTTTGTTGCAATTAACCAATAATATTAGTGGGTTTCTTCATTTTGGTAAGTATTTTGATCGCTATTTTTTTATCACTGTATATTGCCATTGGTTATCTTAACTTATTGATACTAAAAATTATATCACATATAACTATTTAGCTCAACGTTGCTTCGAAATTATATTTTGTATTATATATATACATGAAATAGTGAACTCGATCATATTCGTTCTAGTTCACATCGTTTTTCACATCTTTAAGTCCGAGTAGCCTATATCTATATAGCAAATATTTCAGAGGTGTGAGCTACTGAGCTTCATAGCCTTCATGTCATGCCTTTATCTGAGTACTTTGCTATGAATATGTGAAATAAGGTCATTAGTAGTAGGCGAATTATTGCTTATGAATTGAAATCTATATTCTCCACCTCCTACCTGTGGTTCTATGAACAAATGCCAAGTATTTTCACATGTGTGAACAAATGATTTTAAGCCAACTTTCACTATCCTGAATATGAATAGTGAATATGTCTTTATCAAGAAAATATTGTGTTTGAGACATTCTTGATGCATGTTAGGACTTCGTGACATGGTTAGTTACCAGTTTTCTCTTGTTAGATGTCAGTGTGTCTCTCTTGATCTTCTTCTCATTCAGAAACCATTTAGATGGACAATTTATGTTGATTATCTAATATTTAAGTAGCTCAGCAGCTCCTCTTGTCGAATCTTGTGTGTTTACACATCACATGCTTCTAAATTATAAAACACCAACTGCATGCTGTCATTGAAATTGAAATGAAAGGTCTCATTTCTGTAACTAACTCTAAAGTAGTTGGTAGACAAAATTTTTTTAAGGTCTTGTTTTACTAAAAACATAAAATCAGATGAATTTTGACAGTTCTTGCTGTGTTAGTAAGTGCAGATTTTTTTTTACTAATTTACATCTTTTTCCAACAATCACAAAAGGCTAAAAAAATCCATGTGTTGATTTGTGTCCTTCTAGTGCTCTTAATCGTGATTACGTGTATAAATACCAAGTATTTGATGTATGAAAAAATGGTTTCAAGTCAATTTTCAATATCTTGAATGTGAATAGTGAATACAGATAGTTTAAAAAGGAACAATGGGAACTAAGTGGAATTACATATTAATGGAACTAGTTGTAATCTTTCAATCATGAAGGATATATGATAACATGCAAATCATTGAGTAAATTTGTAATTTGTAATTTTTTTAATTATTTTACATTATTTGAGATATTGTCTTTAGTAAGAACAATTTTACTTTAATATTTGCTATTGTGGATTTTTATATTTTCTATTGAATAATATTTTTGTAATTTTGAATATCTATTTTGAAATTTTTAGATTCGCCACTATTTGGTAGGGTTGATTTCTAGATAAACGCAATAATTCAAGGCGTGAGATGAACTTATTTCTAAAAAACATGCACTTTTGTTGCGTCAAAAGATGAAAGGAAGATTAACATGTGCACGGAAAGATCCCCTAGAAAAAATGTGCTTAGGACGAATAAACCTTGAAATGATTAAATAAAAATAACTTCCCTGGCTGGATTCCAGGCATATGCGAAGAGCACCTGTGTCTTTGAAAGTAGAAAACAATATCCTTGTGCGCGTATTCTTTAGAGTTGCGGCTGATGACCGGTGGTTACGGTTAGTGATTTTTAATTCTAATATGAGTACTTATGTGAATAAATTAAATATCGATAAATCGTTTTTAAAAGACTGTTAATTTTGATTTTTTTTTACTTTTTTTACTTTTCATTGTCTGTGAAAATGTAACGGTATTTTTATTTTTTCTTATTTTTCTTTACTTTACTTTAGTTAATAACTCAGAAAAATTTAACAAGTGCTATAATGGAATTTCAATTTTAATGTAGAAGCCATTGTCGGAAGCCGCAGCCAACAACTGGTTAGGGCGACACCAAAATCTGTCCCATAAAAAGATAAATCATTTCAAATATTTGGCCCTGATCGTTTCGGCTTCAGCTTCTAGCTTCAGCTTTTTTTTCACTATTCACTACACTATCCACTAACTCATTTGATGTTTTTTCACCACTCTGATGTTTTTCAGCTAAAAGCCAAAGCCATCACTGTTCGATCACCCCGAGTCTAGGAGTCATACTCGAACTCCAAAGACCTCGGCCGGTTACCGCTTTCTGTCATTTGCTACCATACCGAGTGGGTGTCAAAAACTCTTTTTACGGAATAAGTGGTATCGTTCGTTTTTACACCGTGGTGCATGATTTATGATTATACTTTATGATTTTAATACGAGTATTTATGTGAATAAATCTAAAGTTGATAAGTCAATTCTATAGAACTAGTATGATAAGTCGCTTCAAAGCCGTTTTATTTATTTATTCGAGAGAAATCATAAATTATAAGACATAAATTTCAAATATAGACACATGCTTATCCTAAACATTTTTAAAAAGCAAGCTTATTTTCTAACACCACAAAAGAGGGTGGAAGTAAGTTTGTTCGTCTACTTATGCTACAGAAAGATAATACAGTAAATACATCATGTGTCATTGACCAACACCGCCATGTGCATGCGCATATCATCTGGAAGGAAACGGACACCAAGAGGTACCCAAGTACCTCATTGAAAGGACAGATGAGTCAGGACGATAGGCACAGTGACGCGCAGAGAGACAACAAAGGTAACGAGAAATGATGATACGCATGCACGGCTTCCTCTGCCTCCCACGTGCCTCCCACGGGCAAGCTGGCGGAGCAAAAGCAAAACCAAACTCTCGTTCTTTTGATTTACAGTGTATAACTTATAGCTTATGAAAATAATTTTTTAAAATAATTTATTTATTTATCAGTATTTAATTTATTCACACAAACGCTCATACTAGAATAAAAAATCATCAATTACAACCAATCTAGAGGTGGCTCATGTAGCCCGTTGGTAAGAGTTTAGACCTTAAAGTGCTGAGTACAAGGCTATCACGTTGGCATTTTGTATTTTAGAATCTTGCTATCTTATTGGACCATTTTAATCCTTATCTTATATAGGATCGTAATCTGGCAGTATGGTACATAATGGTTCATTCATTGTCATGTTTAGAATTACGATTTTCAAGGTGTAATTCCATACGACCCTATAAATCTGATTCTTGCAGAACGAAAAGTGATCTTAGGATATCCACAACGTAGCCAATACTAGATTTTCCACATTATTGATGTAATATTCCAAAAAGGAAAGCTAGGCCTGGCGGCCAACTCGGTCTCAATGTGCGTGTCATGGTCGAGCTGGACTCAGCACCATGCCTGATAAAGGGAGCTAGGGAAGACCGCATGAGCCACCTCCCTCTTGTCGGTGCACCGCCATAGCTGTTGCCTCGTCGTCATCGCTGTCGGCTGTTGCAGCCATACCGAAGAGGAGTCGCACATGTGTCGTCGTCGGCTGTTGCTACCTCACCGTCAGCTACTATTGCTGCATGGAGGAGGTGAGCATGCGCGCCACCGTGGCAAGGGTGCCCTTTGGCCAAGACAACCCCAGGGCGCATTGGCCCTGCATTGGTGTTGACAATTCTTATGCCTTACAAATAGTTATCTATAAGCAAACAAAAATCATCGCGTGGCATCACCTTGGAGTATTCTAGGGTATCGTATTTGTCCTCAAGAAGCTTTATGGCTTAGAAATATCAACTTAACTAGTTAACAACTTATCTCCCGACTCTCTGGAACAAGGCGCTGTAAGTTCCATTGGTAAATAGCTAGCTAGGAGTCTATAGTTGGTAGGAGTAGGAGCGAGTGGTTTCCGAATAGTGGTCTTGTTCTTTTCTAAGTAGAGTAAAATGATATCTATCTGTGAAAGTGAAACTCAACACACTAATAACCATTTTTATGGAAGCCAGACTAATAGTTGTCACCAATTTAGCCTAACTCACAAGGATGTGGGTGGACTAATTTCAAAGGATCCCTAGATAACACCTTATAGTCGTGCATTACTATAAGAGTATAAGCTCTGACACATATGATTAAAAGCGGTGAATCAGGATTAAGCACTAGCTGCAAAGCCTGAAGTATGTATATCCCCAAAGCTAAGGCTTGTAATAGTTATACAACAAAGACACTCGAGGGTAGCTCAGCCCTTCCACTATAGGACATGCGGGTACTACTAGTCAGTCCTATGTTAATCCACGAAAAGATAACAAGATACTAGATAATGACCACTTTATTGAAATGATAATTTGCTCTTACGAGGTAAATTAGGTCCATAGAGCTTAGCACATACCGGGATACCAAAGAGGAAGACTCAAACTGTTGGCACGTAGTTTCGACTCTTCTCCTACTACCTCTTTGGGCTACTAGTGACTCAAAGCATTACTATACTACCATAGGACTTATTCAAGAGTGGAGTGGTGTGATGGAGTGATTGGTTGGGGTTGAGTTCTTGAATAAGAGGTGGTACCCCTTATTTATACACTTGGCCAGCTGGCTAAGATCAATTGGGCCGGCCGGCTAGGTGTCATCCATGCGTGACTACGACTGAAGGCCGGTGGAGAGAGGGACACATGATTGGCCAGGGAGCATTGATGGGTTAGCCGGCCAAGTGTGGATGGCCAAGATCTTTCCCTTTTGGCGTGAAGCTGAGTCCACGCATGTGCACCACTTAGGAAGGAGCTAACTTGGCTGGGCGGCTAAATCTCCTTAACTTGGTTAAGTTGGTTTGTAGCTTGGGTCGAAGGTGGTAGAGATGTGGACCAGCCAACTTGGTGGGCTTGGTTGGTCAGTGGGCCCTCCTGGCCCATGTCATTGTGCTGCCTACCAGTTGGCCGACTGGCCCACTAGTGAGGTCAGATGCTCTTTTTAGTGATTTTCTAGTGTTTTTCCTTTTTATGTACTTTCCTGCAAAATGTGTTGACATGTAAAGTATATGAAAATAATAGCATAAATGAGCACGATTAGGGTTTAAATCATCATCTTACCCTACCTTTTGCCTGGTTTTAAGGGTTAAAATATGCGTAAATCTCGTGTCAACACATACCCCCACACCTATACTTTTCCTCACCCTGAGTAAAAACATTCGGTGAGGACGGATTTAAAATGAAGAGTTCCTGCCAATATCCAAGGCACGACCAAATATTTTGCACATAGAAGACTGGAGAATGGCTCAGCATGAATACATACTTACCCGAGTTTGGTTACATGTGGGATGGTTTAGCTCAAGTGGTGCAAAATAGTTAAAGACATGAAAAGTATGGTAATCCATGTGCTCACAATCCTCTGTTATAGTCTTTCCCTCAAGGTTATTAAAGCAAAGTGGAAAAAATCCTACTGAGCTACTAGTGAAGCAACTTGTCGACCTCTACAAGATGTCACAAACAAATCGTTCTTCCGTCACCAACCCCCAGATCTCGCCAAACAAGGCGATGTGCGTCTCAAGGTTCGTGAGTTGCTTGACTTAGTCTAGTCAGACAGCTATCACAAGGGTAGCGATCGGCACCTCTACGCTTCTCAGATGTTCATGAAAAAAGAGAACATGAATGTGTTCATTATGCTACGCACATTGGTGGGACAGATTGTGATACGGGGTCACCTGATCTTCTCGACGTAGGATGGATACTCGCGGAGTCTTGATGAATCACAATGATCCTCCAATGCCAGTGCAAGGGACGAACACTCTTTAATCCGCCAAAACACACTCGCGTCGATTTCACGACCACCAAGCGAAGATCTATCGTGCACCCAATTCCCGTGAAAGGCTGAACGATCTTGATTGAAGAACACTCCTAATTCCCTCACGGAATTTCAGCAACAATGATAAACTCGAACAAAGTTCAATAGATTGATTATTCTCAAAGGTGGTCTGAGCCCTTAGGCTGCCAATACATAGCTTATATAGGACCTTGGGACGTCCATAGAGTCCACAAACCTAGTACAACTCAACCCTATATGGTTTTAGATACGAACTCTCTCAAAAAGGAAACTAGATTTTACAGCCGTCACATTGTTTCGGCCATAACTTTTGATCCGTACTGAATTTGATTGTGGGACTAGATCCATTGCGTAGCCCTCGAAAATATCTTTCCAAGGAGTACAAGAACACCCAAATCGGACTCCATTTGTGAAAGTTATGACCTTTTTAGTAAGTGCCTGTCAGGCTGTCCCGAACCGAATCCGAATTGAATTCTGAGTTGAATCCGAGTTTGAATCCAATTGGCCTTGTGGGAGGTACGAATTTGGCTGAATAATCTTATCCAAAACTTGTAGTTTAAGTCCTTGATCTTCTCCCTTTTGCTCTCCCACTGAATGAGCTTTCTTCCTTCATGTCTTTGACACCTAATGTGGTTTTCCTCTTTATTTTGCGTCTCCATTGCTTTGCCATCGACAAACCTAAGAATGCACCATTTAATGACATGAGGTAGTATTCTATTATTAAGAATAACAACATTATATTTAGTTTGGAATGAATTCACCTGGCAATGTTTGATGCGGCTCAATAACTCTTTCGGTTGAATAATATATTTAATCAAAAGTACATGACACGTGCGTATCCGCATCATCCTCCCCTTCTTCAAGAAAAGCCGTCCTCGGCTTTTGATAGCGTGAAATTGTACTAAACAAAGAATACAACGTGTATGCATGGTATATATATTTGTCATCAACACTTCTTGTTAGCACATCATGAACATCTGAAGGTGTAATAAACGAAAAGAACAACACATACGCATGGTATATGTATGAGTCAATTGTTGTGCCATTTTCATTATTTTGCATAAACCGGTGAATATAGTAGCAACCAAAATATGCATGTATTGCGATATTGTTTTTCACATCATTCTCCCTCCCATAAAAGAAAGTCGTCCTCGACTTTTCTATAGACAAATCATTAATGGGGAAAATCAGATTTATTTGTTCATACATAGGAAAGAAAATTTTGAGCAGCCTCCATGCTTCAATGCGCTACTCGATTATTTTTACATGGTTGTACATTAAAGATTGAACAAGTAGACTTATGAAATCTTTGTAAACATGCGTGCAATTGTTGAAATTAATCTCATTGTGATCATAACATAGCATAAAAGATTGTTTATCCATAATATGCGATTTCAATTCTCTAAGCTTATCACATGTAATGCAAATTCTGTGAACATAAAATTTGTTATCTATACCATAATCTCCAATCAAATTGAACTTATATGTGTAGGCATAGGTACTAACTAGTGATTTTGAACTTGAAATTTCAGCAACATTATAAATCACACTAGATAGCTCTCTAGGATCATCAAACATAATATAGCACAAAGAATCGTTAGGAGATATTCTAGTAAGAACTTCCTTATGAGTAATCAATTCCACATTATGTAAATTGAGCAAAGAAATTTCAGAACATGCAATTGTTGGTTGGTTATATGAGTACTCACAATTACTCACCTTGCACAATTAAATTCAGCACCAATAGTGTTACCTTTGTCGTCCTCCTCAAATAATGTAGGCGCTGGTGTTTAAAATTATTAGGATGCACCACGGGCAGCAAGCACTTTATTCCTTCCGTGGTTATCTCCTCCTCATTTGGCTTCAAAGGTGCCGGTTGTTGAATGTTCAATTCTTCATCTTTAATGTCAATCTGCACAATGTGAGAAACAACACTAGAAGTAGATATTAATGTGTTAGTTTCAGATGCATCCTCACTTTGTCTATCTTCTACTTCTCTCTTTTCTTTTGATGTCTCTCTCACACTCTTAATTTGGATGCTCTCAACCTCACATATGGTGGAATCACACAGCTCAGTCTTTTTATCCATCTCACTCAATTTGGCTATGTGGCTCTCATCCTCACATAGGTTGTGGTGTATCTTAGGAGCTATATGTAGTTTTGGAATACTATATATCTCCTTGACCGAAGGGAAAGTCCCATGCTCGGTCATCTTCTCATGTGTCACACTAGTAGAGGCAGCAGAATTGAAGTATGGTGGGAGAAAACGTGGTGTACGTATCTCCATAAGTCTCTTCTCCTCTTGAATAGCACAATTCACAAGATCTTGCACACTACCAAAATATTTATGTTGAAGTGTAGCGGCAATCTTAGAATTCAATCCTCTTTTGAAGTATGTCTTCTTTTGTAGTTCACTGATAACACCGGCTCGACGTAATGCATCTTGTAGCTCAAAATAATATTCTTGCACTGTATTACTCCCTTGTGTGATACTCTCCAAATAGCGAAGCAATCCCTGTGCATAATAGGGTGGCACAAATTCTCTCCTCATGAGTGCCTTCAAATCTGGCCAAGATTTAATGAATTCGTTTCCAGATTGTTGATGCCACCAACTATAAGCATAATCTTCAAATTCTCTAGTGGCACACCTCACCTCTTGGTCTTTGGGAAGCTTTTCAAATCTAAATACTTTCTCCATTCTCCATTCCCACTCAAGATACTCTTCTGGATCCTCACTTCCATAGAAAGGAATAAAGTTATCTTTTTCTTGTTGTGGATGAAGTACCCGCACAATATCATTCACAATGTTTGAGCATAACACTTTCATTTGATGATTGAATTCAATGCGGTGATCTTGCATATCTGTCTTGAGCTGTCCGTCCATCGAAATTTGTGCTAGCTACAAATTCTTCTTTCATAGCACTTCTCATTGCCAGATGTTAGAAACGTCATTATCGTTATTTTCTTCACCTGTCATGGTTAAATTGTGCAAAGCAAACACAAATATATGTATGATAGTAGAGTTCACTCAATCTCACTTTTTCCTCACCAAGTAAAGTTTCTACCTTTCCGAAGTGAATTGAGGCAAATAAGAAATTTACACTTGGTGGTGGCTATAATAGCAAGTGATGATCAAGCGGATTTAAAAGTGACCCACAATTGCACGGCAAAGGATATTTAGTGGAGCTTGGTTAGCAAGTGTTTATCCTACACAATCTGAATTTCACGATGTTGTTGAATTAAGTAATAATCCAAGCTAGAAAACTCTTACCTATGTGCTGATCCAAAAGATATAAGTGAAGTGTATGAACGCACACGCAATGATCAATGTGACTCAATGCAAACAAAAGGAATGAGCTAAAGGAAACAATCGGAAATATTAGCTCGTTTTGCACCAAGTACTAGGAGAGACGCTAGCCAATTGCAATAATATGAATTTGAGGGCACAAGATTGTCCAAAGAAATTAAATACACAATCTGAATTTTTGGACTAAGATTAACTCACCCAAATTCGGCCAATGCTTTCTTTTCTTGCTTTCTTTTTCTTTCTTTCTTTCTTTGTTTTTTTTTGCTCAAGCCGTGGCTCTTTTTTTTTTTAATTGGCTGCCTTCTTTTTTTTTTGGCTCTCTTTTTTTTTTATACTCAAGGCCGAAATAGGTTTAATTGTTCGTAAGTCCAAGGTTGTTCAGCAATGTGTAGATAATTCTAGAACAGCCCTAAAGCAATTATCAAAGACTAGTCTCAAAGTTCAAAGGATTTAAGTGAAGATCTGAATATGTGCAACTAAGATTCTTGTGGCCAAATCAATCAAGAAAAGGAAACCCAGATATTTCAGATGTGATATTCTTTCAAGATGTGCAAAGATCTTATGTGGACAGCAAGAACAAGATTTCAAAAAGTAAATTGAATCTACTTTTTTTTTGGATGTTAATTGAAAGATCAACTAGCGGATTTTCAAGGGTTCAAAATAACAACGATTAAGCAACGCAAAAGGACACTAAGATCAGCACGTAAACAAAATTTTTAATGGATAAAAACTTAATAAAACTCACGAAAATAACAGATGCGAAACTAGGGTTTGGATTTTTGTTGCAATTTTCGGTTTAATGGACTATAGGACAGAGATAAATCAATCTAAAAGTAAAGGGATAAGATCCTACCGAGTAAACCGCGCTCTGATACCAGATGATACGGGGTCACCCGATCTTCTCGACGTAGGATGGATACTCGCGGAGTCTTGATGAATCACAATGATCCTCCAATGCCAGTGCAAGGGACGAACACTCTTTAATCCGCCAAAACACACTCGCGTCGATTTCGCCGACCACCAAGCGAAGATCTATCGTGCACCCAATTCCCAGCGGAAAGGCTGAACGATCTTGATTGAAGAACACTCCTAATTCTCTCACGGAATTTCAGCAACAATGATAAACTCGAACAAAGTTCAATAGATTGATTATTCTCAAAGGTGGTCTGAGCCCTTAGGCTGCCAATACATAGCTTATATAGGACCTTGGGACGTCCATAGAGTCCACAAACCTAGTACAACTCAACTCTATATGGTTTTAGATACGAACTCTCTCAAAAAGGAAACTAGATTTTACAGCCGTCACATTGTTTCGGCCATAACTTTTGATCCGTACTGAATTTGATTGTGGGACCAGATCCATTGCGTAGCCCTCGAAAATATCTTTCCAAGGAGTACAAGAACACCCAAATCGGACTCCGTTTGTGAAAGTTATGACCTTTTTAGTAAGTGCCTGTCAGGCTGTCCCGAACCGAATCCGAATTGAATTCTGAGTTGAATCCGAGTTTGAATCCAATTGGCCTTGTGGGAGGTACGAATTTGGCTGAATAATCTTATCCAAAACTTGTAGTTTAAGTCCTTGATCTTCTCCCTTTTGCTCTCCCACTGAATGAGCTTTCTTCCTTCATGTCTTTGACACCTAATGTGGTTTTCCTCTTTATTTTGCGTCTCCATTGCTTTGCCATCGACAAACCTAAGAATGCACCATTTAATGACATGAGGTAGTATTCTATTATTAAGAATAACAACATTATATTTAGTTTGGAATGAATTCACCTGGCAATGTTTGATGCGGCTCAATAACTCTTTCCAGTTGAATAATATATTTAACTGAAAAGTACATGACACGTGCGTATCCGCATCAGATTGCTTGGCTAAGGAGGAGTTGGGATGTGTTTGTTCACCATGGCTTCTAGGGTTCTGGCTTGTTGTGATGTGTCATGGTGTTGGACGGTTGTCTTCTTTGTCATGGTGTAATGGTGTCCGTCAAACTTAAGTTATTTCTTCGAACTTACTTGTTGTATGGACTTAAGTTATTAATTTGCTATGATGTCAATAATAACTAGTTCGGTTCCATTACTGCCATATGGATATAACTTTATCGGTTGCGTGTCGATAATAATAACTTCTTCGGTTGCATTACTTTGATTTCCACATGAGTTGATCAGTTGCATTCGTGTAAGTGCATTGTTTGGATATGATCACTATTGGTCAATTTATGCCAGTAAGAGTTCAAGATATAGATTCTTTTTTTCGATTTGACGATGCAATTATTGGTTGCAGACACTTGTGTTTTTGTGCTTAGTAGTAGCTGTATGATCCATGTCCGCGTCAGTGTTTTTAGAATCATATATGAAAATGTCACATGAATGTGGTTTAACTTTGTTTGGAAGATAATTTTATGAGTGTACATATGGCTGTGTAGGATAGATGTTGTGCAGCAGAGTTGCATGAAACCGAACTGCAGGATCTATATGTTTTTTTAATATAGGTTAGATGAGTGTCGTGTGGCTTTTAAATTAGTGCTTTGGTGTGAGAATTTGTTGTAACTTGAAATCCAACATGTTTTTTAATGTTATGTGATTTTCATGCACATCATGTATTTCACCCAAAATTATGGTTGATACATGCATGTACATGTAAACATGTAGCAATAGTTGCATTGAGTATCTCGATTAGTCTCACAAGGCACGACAGTTGTGTTCATGTGCCATGTGTAGATGAACTCGTTGCAGCCAGGAGGGTCTAATGGTTGGATCGTGAGAATGACGATGTTGGCAATGACGTGGGCAACATGCCATTCCCACTATTGGAACTCACCACAATCGGTTATGTTCATGCTCTGCGTGCGTCATGATCCAAGAGGCCTAGGAGAGAACCGGTAATGACTAGATTAGAGTGAGTGGATGAGCAACTAGCCTGCTCAAGCTTTGCTATGAGATGTTGAATGGGGAGGTGGCTTCAGACAGCTCCATAACACTTTGGTGAGCAATTATAGCTTGCAATTGTCGAGGGCATCACCAAAATAAGTACTAGGAATGTTCTTGTGGACTTGTGGTGCACCACAATCCTAATCGATGTTCAAACTAGTTTGACTATTCCAATCAGACTATGAGCACAAAGTTTCATGAAGTCCTTGAATGCGTCCATGGCCAAGGGCGAAGGGCGGGGGTTGCTGGTAGGAGCTAGGCCCCCTCATGGATGGATAAAATTGCACTATAGCCCTTTGTGTTTTAATAAATTTTATTATTGTTAGTGATATTTGGCCCCTCTCATCAAATATAATTATATTGTATAGATTTTTTGGCCCTCCTCATTTCTAAATTCTGGCTTTGCCTCTGTCCATAGGGCTGACACTAGGTACCTATTACCCTTATCCAAACCCATACCCACACTATTGGGTAGAGTATGGGTAAGAAATAAAATACTCATTTAGATTTGGATATAAGAAAGGTAATACCCACTTACCCATCTTTATCCATACCTATTTAAACCTAGGGTTGAGAGTGCACTTGGACTATCCATGGGCTTAGACTACTCATATTTAGTTATGGCTTTCTATGAAAGCATGTGGGGCCACATGTGTGTCTAGCACTGCCAATTTGTATAAAGTAGCTCCTATACGTAGAATCATCTCTAATAAATTTCAATTGATTTCAAAAAACTTTTGTGATATGAACGTGAGGTTGAAATTTTAAATACCGAAGTTTTACGAAAAATTCCTTCATAAGCCTCTTTTGACTTAACCCTCCTTTTCCTTCTCCTTTATCCACTAGGTTACCCAAACCCATTGGGTATACCCTTTTCATTTGGGTATGGGT